>ML819060.1:0-28646 GCA_009831015.1 Picea engelmannii | reverse complement strand
CTCCACTACCTCCCTAAGTTCAACTCCCTTGCACCTTATGTGAAATAAAAGGACACCCCACTCCCAAATGTCCTTCTCTTCCCGAGCTACGCAATTTTATCCCACTTCCTCAAGCATCCCTTCTTCTTGCCACTCCACCAAGTATGTCCCCCGCTACTACAGAGTCATCAACCACATGCAAACAAAATATACAAACCAATTTTGCCTATGCCATATGTGCATAATATGGGCATTACACTCATCATTTCCCATCTATCCCCTACATCCACCACACATTAGCCATGGAACGCCACACATATCTGCCTGAGCCTCCTCTGGCACTCTATACCAATTCTCCTGTGAATATAATTCATTATATTTCTTCATCAGTCCCCGAGCAAAGAGGAGGTCAATGTCCTCCCACCAAACTACCGCCCAATCGCCCATAGTGTCGGTGCAACTGGGATGGAATTATGGGCCCACCGTCCATATCTAAGCCCTTTTCCACACTTTCATTTTTTGGTACAGGAGCCCATAATCTCTGTTTTCCGAACCATTTTCAACCATTTACATAGTCACATTGCCCGAGTCACCATTCATCCCAGGCCCTCGGGGAGCATTTTTCTCACATCACGCCCAGGTACGCATGCTCATGTTCAAAATTATCAAATAACTGTTATATGTTCTCTATCTTCAGATATTGTTCACTTCGGGTATTTGGTTTTCATGTTTTCATGTACTTGGTCACCAAAAATCAACACATCCCCTTCAGGTAAATGCTTGACACTGGCATGTAGTCATTCCCTCTAAATACCAATTGCATCTCCTAGTCACACCCTCTGACATTTTCCTATAGGATCCTCACATCTAGCTCTATAGTACTATCACCTCCACTGCATTTCAAGTACTCTCACTCAGCAGCACTCTCCCCCACATGATTTGTCCCATTCATAGTCCCCCTTGGTACTTTGATACTCATGTTGCTTTCAACCCCCAGGGATGGGAGTCTCGATAGTCTTACACATGTTCAAGAATCAACCACATACTCCTTCTCCTCATTTTTCTAGCTTTACCAATGGACTCCTAGGATATCTCCTCATGGTTCTAAATTGACTGCACCTCTATAGTATAATTAACCCTCCATTTCATCTACAGTTAGTTTGTCCATCTGTAGATTTCCCTCCATTCATTTACCTCATACAGAAACCCACCTATGGGGTCCCCACCTTCCACCAGTTCTCCCCGCAACTTGTGCCCTAAAAGGCCAAGCCCTCTTGCACTGGGGAACCCATTTTTGTATTTGTACACTCATCCCAAATTATTCTTTATTCATTTGGTAATTGTAAAAATCCTTTGTTTCCATCATTTACATAGTTTGTTTTTTTTCTTCACCCTTGGCGACCTTTTTTCTAGAAAAGCAACCCATTTTGCCCTTGGTTGGGGCATTCACTATATTCTACCCATGTTGACATCGTCCAAAAACCCCAAGTATCCCATAGTCCATGTACCCCCGATATCTGAGTTTGTCCACTTTGTCATGCCTCTGGCACAATTTAAACCCACATCTAGTCATCCCCCTGACACTAGATCCAGTTTCACGGTTGCTGCCACTCATACTTTACATATATCCCCAACCAAGGGAAGTCTTGATTCTTACCACATATTGACTTTGTCCATGTTCCTCATCAGTCCCTGATCTCATCCAGTGGATTTCATGAATCCCTTTGCTTCTTGGAGTCATGTTTCCCTTTCTGTCGACATCAACACAGTTTCCAGAAGGGTGATAGTATCTTGACTCTCATTACCTTTACAAGGAGAAGTCTCGGATGGAACATGGAGAACCATCATTGCTCCCTATTGTCTTTGACCCCCATAGCATTCAAATTCAACACAATCTCATGTTACGGTGGGTCTTACTTTGTGTCTATTGCATTTGTTTTATACTAGCCAAAGACCTCTAAAATTTGTTGGGCCATCAATGCCTGTGAGTTATCGACACTTATTACAGGTGTCTTCGCCTCTTTTCATAGTATGTTCACCATCCAAATTATCATCTACCATTATCAAGCCGCATTGAAGGGTGTTGCAGTTATCTACATCAACATATAGCTTCAGTTACTACCTTACATATTTGAGTTACATGACACGAGCATAGGGCATGCCCGCCTCATTTGTATACAGTTTTTATTTTCCCACACCTAGAGAAAGGTTTGGGTCCCACCGTTTCCCCTCTCTCCACCGGATCGCTCTTGTAGTTCCTATCAACACTCTTTCTTACAATGGTATTGTCAGTAGAAGAAACATTGATGTATTTCAGCTATATGTATGCTCCTAACCTCACACATCAGGGGGCATCTGTTATCATTTAAATTTAATCCGAAAATTCTTATAGGAATCTAGCATCTACAAACACCTATTAGTTCATTCATATCCCCAAAAATGCATTTCCAAAGGGCACAGACTATACAACTGGTTAAAAAAGTAACATGCGCAAAAGCACTGCAGGAAGCATGTGCACATGCACAGGTTAGAAACGTTAGAAAATAGCACATCCACCCGATGCACGATTATGTACTCAGAAATCTGTGCACACCTGAGAACAATGTGTTTATGGTTCGTGTCGCCCCCTCACCCACTTCTGGTTCAACTCTCAAGTCGATTTGACCCTCAAATCTGAGCTGAATCTAAGTGGGTGGCTGGTCAAAAACCTAAGGGTGCCCTAAAGGGCCCCTTGTTCACACTAAAGACCGGTTGGATAATGCCTCAAAGATTTTCTATAAAATGAGGCCATGGGTGCACTATATTTTCAATAACCTATTTGTATTGTTACGCTGCCTCTATTCTCCTACAAGGAGCCTCTTTCCTTCATGGAGCATACTAGCATTATCTCATTGAGCCATTCACTTCACCTCTTGAGGGAATGAGCTTTGGATTTCTTCACCATTTCCTTTTTAGTTTGATATTTGTAAGAAGAGCTCTCACATAGGGGATTCAAGAGCTCTCCCTTGGAGGAAGAGGAGACCCATAAGTATCCCTTTCTCTTTGGTGTTTTCTCACTAATACAATCTATCCATTGGTGGCATGAATATTGGTCAATTGTTTGGTTGATTTTGGTTCTAGTTTCCTTATGCACTTTAGTTTTGTTTCTTTAGTTGTTATTATCTTAGTTGTTTATTTATTTCTTGTGTTTGATGTGTCTAACTCTTGCACTCACTTATGTCCTATTTAGCTGAACCAAATGGACTTGCAAGTGTCCCTCTTTTGCTCATTCAAGTGACGAAAAGGATACAACACCTAACTTCACCTTGCAATTTTTGAACTCCATCCCAACTGCTGGCCCTAATTCTAGCATTGGGATTGGGGGAAATACACCTCCTTACACTCCTTTTTCATTTGGTGGATCTCAAATCCCTCAAATGGCTCCTAATATAGGAGGCATGTCTACTTTTAACCCTGGGTCTAATCCTCCTACTTCTGGGTGGAATAATCAACCTGGCAGACAAGTTTCATCTCAAGTTCCACCTTACAATCCTACCTCCTCGGGATAGATTCCGACCAATACATTTGGAATGAAAAATCTGCCTCTATCCTCCATTTTTCAACCTAGGGGAGGTCCGTTTCACACTTTGGGAAACCCCCAACCTAGATCTAATCTAGCTGGGGGCAGTTTCTATAATCCTCAATAGAACATTCCAGTTGGAATGATGCCCAACCCACCTTATATGAATCATCCCGGAGGAGGGCCTTATAATACTGGACAGGGCCATGGTGTTTTCCAGAACCCTGGATGGCCTATGAATCCACAAGAGAAATCTTTCCCGAAAGGTTGGGGCCAGATGTCACAACCCCGTCTCCCTTTTCTGGCTATGCTTAATCTGTCAGATTTGTCTAAGTTAATGAATGACCCTATGAGTCACAATCCTACATGGCCCCTGATCCCCACCAAACTTCCTTCAGACATCCCAAATTTTGAGGGTAAGAATGGAGACGATCCTGGTAATCACGTCATTACCTTTCACCTTTGGTGCTCATCAAACTCCCTTAATGACGATTATATTCGTTTGTGATTATTTCAATGCACCCTTGTTGGAGTTGCTGCGAAATGGTATATTGAGCTACCAAGGGGGGCATATGGGACTTTTAGTCAGTTGGTGATGGTCTTTCTTAACCACTTCCAGTTTCCCATTCGTTATTATGCTGGTTTAGAGTTGTTGTCTACTTTACACTAGTATACCACCACTCATATCTTGTACCATATCCAGGAGTGGCGTAGATGGAAGAGGTTGATTAAGACCCCTATACCCCCTACCTTTCTTTTGGAATGGTTTCTTAAGTATTTACATGCTCCTATCTCAAAGGACGTTGCTACTTTCAGGGTTACCTCTGAGGAATAAGATATCTTTAGAGCCCAACAGTTAGATTTGATATATGCTCAGTCTAGGATGTTATACCATCTTCTTCCTGACGCATCGTGGTCTACTTATGACCCCAGGAAAAATTCTGGACCTCATGTCAATGGCATTGTAGGTTCCACCAATGTAAATTCTATAGACTCGGTGACGAACTAGTTGAAAGAGTTGTCTTTAAGCTAGTCTGCAGGAGGACTAGCCTCGTCTGTGTCTTCCAATCCCACTGATTTGGTGGATGTACACTCAGTGCAATCTTTGACCAACCCGAATGGTAGAAAACAACTAGGAGGGAATAAGAAGAAAGGACGTAATAACTGTAAGGGTGGAAAAATGGTAATAAAACAAAGGAAAATAATAAGAAGACATGTAGTAATGCTGGAGAGGGAAAATGAAAAAAACGTAAGGTGAAGTTTCCCTATAAGGTTTGTGTTATCACCCCATAAGTTATGGGAATCAACTGGTGACTGGGATATTATGTGTCTCTAGTGTTCTTTGTTGACAAATGATTTTTCATTCTGCAAGTAATTTGAAAAAAAAAAGAAAAGAAAAGAAAAGAAAAAGAAAAAGAAAAAAAGAAAAATAAAAGAAAAAGGAAAAAGAAAAGAAAAAAGAAAAATAAAAGAGAAAAAGAAAGAAAAGAGGGCATAAAAGAATTGAAATAAAGCCCCTTGCAATAATGGTAACTTGGTCCATACCTTTCAAGCATGGCCAAGTTCTTTTTAAATTTATTGTTGATAGGATAGTGAATGATTTGGCTAAATAGTTTAATCTTAGCCAAAGTTTCTAGGTTAGTTTAGTGAATAAATCTGGCCAGACTGTTTAATCCTGGTCAGATAGCCACAGGGTAGAGTAATTTCTTAACCCAATAGTTTAATCTGGGTTAACTGTCATAGGAAGATAGGTTAGCATGTAGGTTAGTTGCTTTGTTTTTCCATTCCAATAAAACCAACTTGATGTAAAAATGTCACACCATGTCTCAAATGCCTAAAGGATAGTTTTTTCGAAGCCCCTTTGTGGTGTCTACGCGAAAAGTTTGGGAAAAAACCCATAAGATGCACTTATCCTAAAGTTTTCCCAACACATGTTTCTCTGCTCCTGATTTATAATCCCTACACATATCAACGGTCCTGATCACGGCACTCAGATCTACGGTTCACAAAGCANCTGCCCCCCCCCCCCGACCATTCTACTTTTAACCAAGGGGGGGGGGAGGTCCGGAATCGGTAATAAGAATTGCACACATCTGGATGGCCCAGGGATGAGCGCTTAAATCAAAGGTCCAGATTGGATTCTGGACCCCCCCATCCATCCTGCCTTTAATGGAGGGGGGGGTCCAGAATGAATGATAAACAATGCACTAAGATCTGCGGCCAGAAAAAGGGCGTGTATATCAACGACCCTAATTGGATTTCAGACCCCCCTTGATGATCTTCCTTTAACCGAGGGGGGGGGGGTTCTGGAATGGTTTTTCCCCTCTGGCGGGCCCCTTGTCATACGTGGTGTCAGCCTATTGGTCTCGAAGTCCCATCCCCCATCTTCTATCTGACAACCCCCGTCACTCATGGACGTCATCTTCCACTTGTTCCACTTGCTCCCGAGTTATGTCACATCCCATAACTACTGTCAGTCCCCTACCCCTTTTCACTCATGATCAGCCCCTTATTGTGACTTTCACCTCCATTCCCTAGCAGCCACGTCACTCGTCCATATGTTTGGACCATCGTCACCTGCCATCTCACCCTCAAGTGGCCCGTTGTCCATTTATTACTGGATAACATACCCATTATCCTGTTGACCTGTCTCCCGCGCTCAACTGACCCCAGTTTTAAATAAAACTACCGTTATTCCCCCTTCATTCACTATTCGTCCATCACACCAGAAAAATTTACCTCTTACTCCTCCATTGCATTTTCGTTGCCTTTATCCATAGTCAGTCGACCCCACTAACTTCGTGTCTATTGCAGGTACTATTGCAGAGATGGCGCCAAAGCCAAGATAAGCAGAAGGAGAGGAGAATCCTTTTCTCCCGCCTCCTGTCGACCTGGAAAAAATCCCATTGGTCAACAAGGACAGATTGATCGCAAATACCAAATGCAATTTCGATTTCTCAGACCTCCAGTCATGGCTCAGAGAGGTTTTCCTGGACCAGAGCGATGAAATTGGACTATGGGAGTCCAATTTGCCCCTTTACCTCTTTCCCCAGATCCACCATTTTCCCGAGTTCACACTTAAATGCCAAGCTCACTATATTCCTGAACAAAGAGCCATCATATCCTCATCCAGAGACACCCTGTTCCTCATGATGCCCGAAGACATAGACCAGATGATGCAAATTCCCCGTGCAGACTCCGCGTCTCCTTTCAACCTTGAAATCCTCATAGAGTTATATCAGAAGATGACTTTTCCCCAGAGAGCTCAAATATTCGAGCTTTTCCTTCCCACCTCTGCTCAATTCCCTTCCACAAACCCCCCTTACCCATCGTCCATGTTCTCCACTAAGGGAAACCAAGTCATTTCCTCCCTTTGTGCCCTGCTAGGTTACTATTTCGACCAGTGGGTAGATGAGCCCATTCTAGGTTTTCTATCCATTTTCTCCAATGATGAAAAACCCACCACACAGTTTGATTACAGCACCTTCTTGGCCGACAATATTCATGAACAGTTCGTGAATTTTGGCACGGAAGGCATGTTCAGATATTCATCTATACTGGCTTACATGTTTGTCTACTTTCAAGCAGATAAATTTAGTTTTTCCATGCAAAAGATGGACGCAGATGGAAGGCCTCAGCCAGTCACAGCATGGACCTCTTTGTTGAAGCATAACTCTACATAATACAGCTTCAAAGAATTCATCGATATGTTCTACCACCCTATGGTAAGCATGTTGAGCTGCAGGCCCGAGCCTCGAATAAATGACGAAGTCCAAAGAATCCTGCATCTCTCGGACAACACTAAGACTGGAGATTGGTACCTGTATCAGAACCACACTGAGATCAGAGTATTTGGGTGTGAGTTGGCACCTTACAAGCTACCTAAGTATGTGCCGGTAAGAATCTTTGCTCTAGAATACATAAGACAAATCATGAATTCAGATGATATCCATTTCGTATCTTTGAAGAAAAAGCAACAGCTTCGAATCAAGGGGCAGATTGGTTCCTTCATCTGCAACAGTCGAGGCACCGGAGAAGAAGCTGACAGGATGTTGAAAGAAATGAAGTTCTTTATGAGCTTCCCATGGCACTATGATCCTCATGGAATCATCTCGGAAATGTGGGTGAAGAACAAAAATGTCCCGTATGTACATGTGTCCAAGCCCGAGATTGAAAAATTCACCAATTAGACAGTGTGGGTGCCTGACACCTTGGTCGAAGTGGAATAGAAGATTCCCCTGACCACTGTGCCACCAACGACCACGCCTCAAGTCCCTAAGGAAAAAAGGCCCCAAAAAGAGTCATCTCCGCCTGTCACAGAGGTGTCATCAGAAGAGTTCCAGTTGCACACTAAGAGGCCCAAGACAACCACAGTTCCGGGCCCTACAGGGGAGAAAGAAGCCCCGCCTACCACAGTGGTCAAGTCTATCATTCCACCATTCGGCTTGAACTTATATAAGGACATCACCCCAGCAGTGCCAAAGAAATCCTCTGACTCCCCACTAGACACTCAGCCGAGAAAGACTGGGCCCAAGTTGAGCATTTTCGAGAAGTACGAGCTGATTAAGAAAAAGAATCAGATCCTTACTAGCAGTACTTATGCTCAATTTTGGAAGAAGATGTCGACTGCATAGCATAGGTTGTTGTCTGCATTTGACACAGAAAAGGGTAGGATGCACATGGTTTTCCTCCAGGCACAGGTACCAGATCCCAAGGTAATCATAGACTACAAGAGGGCCACCTTCGAGTTCCAAACGAAGGACGTGCACCCAACAGATCAGATGGATTTGCATAAACAGACAGGGGAGATGGTTTTCCACACATTGGCAGATGCTTCTACCTCTGCATCCAAATTGCAGGTGTCACTCAACAATGCTCAAATGCAGCTCAATTTGGAGAAGATATCTTCCTTCGCGAAGAACAACAGAATCAAAACATTGGAGGAGCTGGTCCTCAAGATCAGCTATGATCCTTCGAACGTCAAAGTTGTAGAGGAGATGATAAAGAAAAAGAATGCAGACATCACCTCCTTGAGGAAACAGCTAAAACTCCCGCCTACAGAAGACTCACAGGCAAAGGAGATAGCAGAGAAAGAAGGCGAGAAGGATGAGATGCTCAAACTGCTCATGGAGCAGAATGCATAGCTCAAAGAAATGGAAGCAGAGATGGAGAGATTATTAAAATAGAAGGAATAGATGAAGCCAATGGAATTCATCCCATTGAGTGCCATTCCGATTTCAGGAGCAAGCACAGTAGCAGTAATAGCAATTCCATCCGCAACACTAGTGACACCACAAGAAGGGACAACCGACCTCGCCAAATCCATGGAGAAGATGAACTTGCAAGAGACAGAAATTAGCAGGCTTAAGAAAGAAGTTGAGAACCTCCAGGAACTCAAAACTTCTTTCCAGACCAGTCTATCCAAAGAAAAGCAGGTAACTAAGCAGGTCAGGAAGGAACTACAGCAGCTCCAAAAGCAAACAATGGCAGGAAAGACTTTGGCTGAGGTCAAAGAAAATGTATGGACAGACATCACAAATTCCATAAATGAGATATGGCCCATGATCCAAATTATGTTTGAACAGAATGAGTTGCTCCAGAGGAGAAAACAAGCCATTGAGAAGATCAGAGTAGAATTGGGAGATAGACCAACTCAGGCAAATGATATCATCAAATTCCTCAATTCTAAGACCAAAGAAGAGCTAGAAGAGTTGAAGATAGAGGATAGAACAGAGACCATCCTTGAGGTCAAAAGAGTTTTGACCAAGAGAGGATTAATGCTTCAACTGGAAGAGAAGGTTCAGACCATGGACCTAGGGGTACAAAAATTCTTCAGCAAGATCGAATCTCTCCAAAAGAAAGGTCTCCCCGATCTGAAGGTTATTAATGATAAACTGATGACACTTCCGGATTACAAGAATAGATTGGCTGAAGTGTCCAAAGATAGTTCAAAGTTTGCAGGCATACAAGGGAGCATCACCGGTAAAGCATACCTGGATGCCCTTCAGTTGGACATCAGTATCCAACACGAGATTCGATACATATTCCTCACTAATCCCACATTCGCTAAGTATATAGACATGGATGAAGTGTATCGAAGACTGCTCAAAGTCACTATGCCTATTCATCTCAGATGGGAGGAACTATGGGATCTTCTCGATTAGCAGATGAGTTGTCCAGGTCCAGTCACCTGTCCAGTTAGATGAGGTCGTGCAAAGGCTTCATCAACGGTCTACCCAGAAATTCCGCATGCAGTTGCACCAAGTCATCAAGCAGTTTGATTAGTTAAATTAGTTAGGCTAAAAATAGAATTGGCACGTCCTGATCAGTTATGACAGGAACGTTTGTAATTTGAGTTATAAATACTTCACCTTTCGAAGTATTGGGGGTTGTTGATCTTTACACCCTGATGCTATCAGACTGTACTATTTTTGAAGAGATCTGCCATTAATAAAGAGGAGACACTTTTATAGGATTCTTGTGTGTATTCACTGGTGATGTTTATTCTCTAAGTTAAATGTTATTCTTTCTTTGTGGTCATATTTTTTTCTTAAACTAATCTTTAAGAGTAACAAATGTTGCAGGATTTATCTTGGATACCCTGTTTCTGACTCGAAGGATTTTAGTGTTTATCTTCTGATGTTTTCAATTAAGAAATTCTTAAATGCTTCTTAGTTGAATTTATCATTCAAATATTTTCTTTTGATTCATCATTTAAGCTACTAAAAGATCCAGTGAGTATATTATCTCGCCCTGTGGAAGTCTTCCTTCATGTTTCTGGTTGTATTTCACTTTTATTTAAAAACAGACCCCATAGCCCAATGGATGTGTAGACTGTCTCAACCAATTCAAAAAATACTTTGACAACAAAACCTACATATTTCTTTACCTAGCTTAACATCTAAAGTTATAAACAAAGCTAAATCATATAGAGAGATCCCTCTCTGAAGCTGGAAGGGCTAGATCCCAGCTTTAAAATCAGTTGGATAAAGTTACCTTTGTGAATTTCTTTTGTTTCAACCTCTAGGAAATTTACCAAGTGCTAACAGTTTGCACAGATGATCACCTTACCCATTTGTGCCCCAAACTTGTAGAAGCTGCAAGGCTTTTAGCTCAATCGCTCGTCGTACTGATGAATCCATTCCCACATAATCAACACTTAGCCTCAAGCTCCTCAAATTCCAAAAATGTGGTTGGTGGAGGTCAAAACCAACAGTCACAAGATGGTGACCATTTATGTATTGATATGGTCAATGAAAAAATCAATGTAGCCACTCTATCTCGAGATTATAGTTCTAAAGAAACTATTTCTAGTCTAGAATCTCCTCCTCCTCCCCTAGAGACAACTTTATAGATTGAGAAACTAGATCCATAGCCATGTATTCCGAAAGGAGTACTCAATCTCTCTACCCATAATCCAAATGCTAGAGCCACCCATAAATACTCTATTGTTGAGGACCTGGGCCAAACCCCTTGTGCTATGTCAGCTTTGGAGGTACTCCAGACGTGTCCTTCATAGAGGAATATCTTACTCTCTTATCTAGTAGCTCTAGAACCCAGTGGATCAAAGCTTATCAAGTTTGATGTAACAGATGTTAAGCCTCGCTTGCCTTACCATGTGGATTTCCAAATCCATGTGGAGTATTCAAAGTATACCATCAAACGTGAGGTTGTTGATGAAGGCGTTGCTACGTGTGTGATGTCCCTAGTTTGTGGAAATCTCTCGGTTCTACGACCCTTTACAGGTCATTGACCATGTTCACTTCTTTTGACGGTCATTCCTTCCTCCCTCATGGTATTCTCCCTACCTTTCTGGTCCAGTTAGGTGGGAAGACGTTAGAGGTGGAAGTAGAGGTAGTGGATGTGCCTCTTGATTATAACCTGTTACTAGGTCACAATTGGAATTATGCTATGATCATTGTCGTATCATCCATCTTCCATACTCTTTGTTTTCCTCATGAAGGGAAGATTGTGACGATCGATCAGTTATGCTTTGCATACTCTAGTCCTAATGCACCTCTTGGACATTCGATCCCTGTGATCGAAAATTCTTGGTCAACAACTGAGAATATGGGTGTTGGAATGTATTCTTCCCTTATGGGTACTATCGACTTCTCGACACCGAACCATCAAGTTTATGCCATGTCTAGTAGACCCATCTTGACTGGGAGGTCCATTCCTTTCCACATGTCTTATTTTGATGATTCGTGGACCCTACCTTCCCCGTCTTTGTCTTGTGAAGGACAGTCACATGTTGGGATGACCATGCCACTAATGGTAGAAGAGATTGCGTATCAAGTTGTTCTTGACTCTTTCACCGATCCCGATCTTGTTCCCTCACCGATGGATGAGGAGGATCTCATGTCTAGGCCGATGTGGACCACCTCGTTGTCTTGTTCACATGATTTCCTTGATGGGACTTTGCCTTCGGACAAAGCCATCATCGAAGACATGAATGGTTCTGACAAACCTTGGGATGATATGCATCACCATTCTTATTTTCTCCTAGATCTTGAAATAATCGAACAAGATGAATTTCAATCTACATTGAGTGAGATAGTCGGTCATGCCGTAGTTCCACTTGATACGCATGGCATTTATGTCGAAGGAAACATGGCGAGTATTTCTCCTACCATACATATTGACATCTCTTGTACCCCTAGTAAGGTTGAAAATGTAAATATCGGTACAGATTGTTTGCCAGAAAAAATCTTGATCTACACCGAGCTCTTCAAGGAATTTCGAGACGTATTTGCTTGGTCCTATGAAGAGATGCCATGGATAGAACCTCGTATTGTCGAACATGAAATTAAAACTTATCTGAATGCTAAACCTATTCAGCAATGTCTTAGAGTTGTCAACCCTCGAAAGGCCCATGTTATTAAGGAAGAGGTGGAAAAGCTACTTAATGTTGGCTTCATCTACCTTCCTTTAACCAAATGGGTATCCAACCTCGTTCCTGTAGATAAGAAGCAAGGAACCATCCATGTATGTATTGATTTCTGTGACCTGAACAAGGCTTGTCTGAAAGACAACTTCCCCACACCTTTCATCGATCAGATTCTCGACGAGTGTGCGAGAAGTGAAGTATTTTCTTTTATGGATGGATTTTTAGAATATAATCAAATTCAAATTAAACCCGAGGATCAACACAAGATGGCATTCATTTGTCCTTGGGGTATTTTTTCATACCGGAAGATGCCTTTTGACCTTAAAAACATCAGAGCAACCTTTCAACGTGCCATGACTTTCGTGTTTCATGATCTTAAGCACATATTCGAAGCTTACCTTGATGATATTGCTGCTCACTCTCGCAAGAGAGAGGATCATGTTACTCACCTTCAGCTTGTTTTCGAAAGATTTTGTTATTATAGGATCCGTTTGAACCCTCACAACTGCATATTTTGCATTAAGACTAGTCATCTTTTAGGTTTTCTAGTTTCTCAGACTGGGATCAGGGTAGATCCATGTAAGGTTGAGGAAATACTTTGGTTTCCTCCCCCGTGCACGATTAGACAACTTCAGGTTCTACAGGGGAAAGATAACTTTCTTCGTAGGTTTATAGTGAACTATGTTACTATCACTAAAGCTTTCATGCATCTTTTGAAGAAGGACACCCCTTTTATCTGGGATGAGCAAGCCTAGGAGTCCTTCGATGCTTTGAAGAAAGATTTGGTGTCGGCGCCTTTACTGAAGCCTCCTGACTACAACAGATATTTATTACTTTATATCGTTGCATTCGAAGATACGATTGGTATGGTTCTCATTTAGGAGGATAATGAGCTCCACGAGAAAGTCATTTACTATCTTAGTCAAACTTTACTCGGTCCTGAACTCAATTACACTTACGTCGAAAAGCTAGCTTTGGCTTCCATTCACACAGTCCATCGTTTGCATCATTATATATTACTTTGCAAGACTATGATGGTTTTTGATGTCAATCCATTTCAATACGTCCTTACCCGATGTATCATAGGGGGAAAATATAATAAATGGATTTTCATTTTACAGGAGTTTGATCTCGATTTCGCTTCCACAAAATCCAAGAAATCTCTAGTCTTTGCAGAGTTGATATCTGATTTTCCATGATTAGATGAGGATGTTATCCATGTTGATTCATTCGCAGATGAACACATTTTTCTTGTCTCATCGTCAGGCCCCTGGTATGGATACATTGTTCTTTATATTCAGACTTTGAAGTTCCCTCAGCATCTCTCACGAGATGATTGACGACGTATAAGATACCAAGCTAAGAAATTTACTATCATCGATGACACTTTTTATCGCCGAGGAATAGATGATATCTTGCATCGTTTCTTAACTCATGGAGAATTCGAGTCTATACTAAATGATTTCCATAGTGGGGCTTGTGGTGGTCATCTATCCGGGCTAGCGACAACTGAAATTTTTTTGCGAGCCGGTTACTTTTGGCCTACTATATTTAAGGATTGTATTGAAGCAATTAAGAAGTGTCACCCCTGCCAGGTGTTCACTCAGAAAATGCACTCACATCCATCCCCTCTTCACCTAGTCATCACCATCGGTCCCTTCAACAAGTGGGGGGTGGACTTTGTCGATTGCAACCCAACTTTGGTTGGGGGGCATCAGCACATTATTGTTGTTGTTGACTACTTTACTAAGTGGGACGAGGCCATGCCTACAGTTAAATCCAATGGGAAGACTACAACCTTCTTTGTATTCAATTAGATTATTGCTCCATTCGCTAACGTGAGTGATATTGTCATTGACCATGGCAGTCACTTTCAAAATGAGATGATGGAAGAACTAGCAGCTAAGTTGGGGTTTAAACATGGTAATTATTCTCCTTATTATCCCCAGGAAAATGGGCAAGTAGAGGCTGTTAACAAGACAATTTTGCAAAAAACTATCAGTCAGAGTAAATCTGACTGGCACATCATGCTATATCCTGCACTCTGGGCATAACGAACCTCGGTCAAGAATACCATCAGATTTTCTCCTTTCCAATTAGTACATGGTGTGGGGTCGATATTACCCATTGAATGTGAAATCCCTTCTCTTAAGTTGGCATTCGCTCTCCTACCTGACACCTTCGATCTCGAGCGACATCTTGTATACCTAGAGAGTCTTTATGAGCAGTGTCAAGACACCTCTATGACTATCAAGGTGAACAAACAATGTGTCAAGGTCCAGTACAATAAGTCTATCTATCCTCGGTTGTACGCTGAGGGTGAATTGGTCCTCATGTATGATCAAACTAAAGAACCACATGGGGAAGGAAATCTTAAACATATGTGGCATGGTCCTTACATCGTGCGACGTGTTCTAGAAAAAGGAGACTATGAGTTAGAAGATTATGAAGGGAATAAGTTGGTCGAGCCCAGAAATGGGCTCTACTCGAAAAGATACTACACTTGAGCCCTAGGCTTGGGCGGAACTCTTTGTATACTAATGTAATTTGGTGTATATATCTATTTATTTTTCATCTTTGGGTTTCTTATCGAGTTTTTACTTGGTTGACAGATGTCAATGGAGTCATCAGTATACCTAGGATTCGCAGACAGGGCCAGTCATCACACACGAAACTTAGCTTCCACTGCTTGGGTGATTTATTCACCCGAGGGTCTACTAGTGTCTTCAGGAGGCATATGCCTAAGGCCATCCATGAATAACATGGCCGAATATAGCATTGTTATAGAACTTTTACACGATGCTATCTCACATGGCATCCATTCATTAGAAGTTCGCCTAGATTCTCAGTTAGTAGTATGTCATTTGAACGGTCATTACCACGTGCATGATCCTACTTTACTCCGACAATTCCTACAGATACATCTTTTAGAACGAAAATTTGATTTTATTACATATTATGATATTCCTATCAGATCTAATCATGTATCTGATGCCTATGCTAACTATGTTTTAGATTGGAATTTGTCACATATTTAAAAGCAAAGAAAACATCTCATCAATGTACACATTGTAAAATATAAGTAAAGCTGAAGATCCTTTTTATATATTTCAAAAAATATGGTGTTTATAGTACAAAATGGGGCTAACACCCTCAATATGTATATACAGTCGGTATCATAATATGCCATGACATCTATGCTTGTGGCGCCAGATGTGTGTCATGGTAGCAAAGCACGGTGTTTGTGAGACGCTGAAAGAATCGTACCCATGCCCTGGGTTTACCAACCACCTGTCACTACATCGCTTTAGGCAGATCCTCTACCTGAACCATGGGTATATTGTGTGTCAGACGCAACAAGTTGCCCTACATGTTTTGTAGCACCCTCTCAGCTTCTCCTCCCATTGCTTCATCTCCCCAGTTCCTCTGTCGATGCTGAGGGAAACCCTCTAGCCATCATGGACCCGTGTCTGCGACATACCAATATCTAGTCAATACTTGAACACCACCCAAAATATATTTTTTTCCTAACTACAAAAAAATACAAATAAATAAAATATGTAAAAACTTTTGACATACCTATGTCACCATAAGTGGCTCCTGGTGGAAGTGGCATGTCTGGATCTCCTTTGAAGTCGATCCCCTCATAGGGATAGTCATCCAGAGTGATGACCTATCATCGCCACTAGTAAAAAAATTACTTGTTGTAGGGTGTCAGCACCCTACCTTCCCCCCTGCCGCCTCATCACCTCGGTCCACTGTGCCATGGCTGGATCGCAAGGTCCTCTCGGGAGAATATCAACTCTAAGTCTCAAGCCTGGAACCTACTCAGAAAAGAAACTACACAAGATGGTGGAAAACCCGAAATTCCTTTTACCCCCCTGTTTACACTCCGTCAACTAGCTCTTCATATTGGCTAGTAGTGAGGTACACTAGTCGTATAGTGTGGGTCTCGCACACTGCACTACATAAAACATGAGCGGCATTGATGCATGGTGCAATGAGGCCGAACCTCTGATCTTGGTCAAAACTAAGACAATAATCTTCAGACTAAGGTTGTTTATTTCCCGGATGGGGACTTGAATCCTTACCTTAGGGGTCCCAGCTACACAATGGGCATCGATATATTCTTCTATCTTCATCCCACTACCTGCCCCCCATGATTTGAGGTTCACAATCTCCCCCCGATGTGATAAACCGATCAGAAAGTAGATGTCCTCCACTTCAATTCTCAATGGTTTCCCATCGATATTGAAGCTCTCGCTATCAGGGTTCCAGTAACCCACCAACATCTCCAGCAACCTCACTTGGGCTCTCATCCCTTTGAGCACCTAAAACTTATAAAAAACACATCACTTTAAAGCCATTTGGGCTCCTGGATCTCGATTTACAGTGGCATTAACCTCTTCATGTTCCCTTTCTCACCATTCAAGCACCATCCTGTAAAAAAAAAACACAATTTTGAGTTAGAACCCTCCTTTTTGGTCATTTGTGTGCCCATATGTGGCTTTCTTTGCACACAATCGTGGGTAGGGCTCAATATATGTGTCTTGTAGTTAATACAGGCGTGTATATCTCATCGTATACGTGACCTAATCACAGGCAACCCGCATACACTGAAAACTCTACTTTGCGCTTTAAATAACTAAAAATTTAACACCTAATTCAAAAATGCAATCCATTGAAATTGAAGAGGAAGAGATCAAGAATTACCTTATCCAGACGACTTGTGATTTCGTTGTCGGATTCTCCCGCAATCATTGTTTGAATCTTGGAGGAATTTTGGTCCGATTTGCACTATTTGGGTAAAAAATCAAAATGGTATAGTAATTTTTTATTTTATTACTATTTATAAATCATTTTTACCCACTTTCTATAGTTTAAACCATTTTTTAAACCTAATGGACTAATACCAAAGTGGATTGAGTTGGTTTTTGTAGTTTTAACCTAGGATTCTTACAAATTTCAATACTTTGTTGACCGTTTTTCACCTTGGGTAGGTATATTCATTACCCAACATATAGGATAAGTATCCACTCCATTATGCATTTTCTCATTATCCTATGACTGTCGCTCTTTGTGCCCTAGGTACAAACCCATTTGTTGTGAGACAGAACCTTCCATCTGCTATAAAGTCGTGTCATTATCAAGTGGTAGTGACTTACCAAACATGGGCACCCTAGTTACATCCCCTACTGCATTTGGTGCCCATGCAGATATTTTTTCATCAGGACCGGGAGTCCCTCACAACTCGTACTTAACTTTATGTTGACCCTCATTTCTCATTCATAATCATTGATCATTGACTAGGTGGTTTTCCTTGTGTTCGAAGGCAAGACATCTATTCACACATTGGGATTCGTGTAGTGTCTTGGATACCATTAGACTTATTGGTGGTTTCCTTGCCTTTGTCAGCAATTTTCATCATTGATTTCTATTCAGAGGGTCTTTTTCGTGTACAACTTGCACTTGGCACATGTGAAATATGCACAGGCTAGTTGGTTCGTGAACTTGTTCTTCCTCCTATTCCCACCAAATCATGAAGCTCCTGCTTTGTACCTTGTGTTGACTGATGAGAGATGTTGTAATGCTCTCCTTTCAGCGAGTCTCTTTCCATTGACATCAGCCATTATCTGTAAATGATATCTAGAGTATTATGAGTACCTTGAGGTTTGTAGTCGTTAGTGGTAGACTCTCTCACCATTAACAGTTGGGAATACTGTTGATGGGCGAAAATGAACGCTCGCCAACTGGAAGAGTGGATCCGGTCTGGGGTTGTCTAAATAACCCAATTCGTTTGGGATAACCCACCCTGACGGGTTTAGCAGCTCCGTTAGCCGATCTAAGTCCTAGAAAAACAAAAGAAAACTACTCTAAATGAACTAATCTAAGTAAAAATAACAATTAAAACAAAACTAATAAACAAATCTGAACTACTAATATATATAATTTACTATCTAATACTGTAATAACTCTACGAAATTAAACATTTAACTATCAATAGAATTAAATCTTAATCACAAATGTACAACATTTACAAATTACAGATTTAAATGAAAACCTGCAAAAATCATTTGTAAACTGTCCTAAGACAGCGAGACCATTGTTTTTTTATTTTTTATAATTTTATGAAAAATAAATAGAACAAAAACTATCTAAGCTAAGCAAGTAAAATGAAAATTCCAACTAAGAATCTAAACTGTATATATATCTAACTAAACTACTTAAATTATACTAATAAGCTAACTATTAAATGACAAATAGCAAACTGACCTGAAGTAATGCTTCAGGTTTGTCTTGTGTATGATGGTTGATTCAGCTATTTGGTGGGAGGAAACCCGCACCAAGTTCTCCATGAGATTCTCGTAAACGAAAGTTGTTGTGCTCTTCAAATATAAATAACAAGGAAAACAAGACATAAAAATTTACAGCAATCTTATAATTTACAAATCGTCGCAGCTAGATAAATCTGTGTGCAAAGATTTGTACAACTGATTCATTCAATGAAAAAGGTAAACCTGTAATTCATTAACTGAAGCAGAATAATTGTTGTGTTTTTAAATAAGAGATATCAGATATGGATAACATATAAATCAAATCACATCAACATGCAAAGAATTATGATAGCTAAAGTAGTTGATAATTAATTTCAAACTGATATGCAGAAAACTTGAAACAAAAGTTTGATATATTGAAAGCGAAAGATGTTACAAGACATCAACTTTCATCTCAGTCTGAATCATAAATCCATAATCTGGTTCTCCCACAGTGATGATGATGATGGCCTTTGTTACAAAAAAATGACAAGTATTTAAAGACCTCCCACAGGGTAAAACATCCCTGTGGGAATTATCAAAACAGTTTACAAAAATATGAGGATAATATCCCAAATCTCTATTTCTGACTCAAGATAACAACCTAAAACAAAACCATATCCAAAGTATCTCCTAAACTGCCATGGCATGCCCACTTGATCATTGTAATTCATATGCACCTGAAAGAAGACAAAAATAGACAAGTTTAAAAGATATTTTATCGATATAATTGACAAAAATCTAATTTTTAAGACTAGCTACAGAATCTTGCGATTCTGTAGCTAGTCTAAATTGAACACATAATCGTTTCAAAACCAATTCAAATCTTAAAGAATATATTCAAACTATTGAACAATATTTGATTGCTAATTAGAAACCAAAAGAATCATTCAAATCGACACTTGTATGCAAATTGAAACAAAGTAAAACGTGGTCAACTGAATGGTAACAGAGATGCATGCACTATGTTCAATTTTTTATCACTAATTTGGGGTAAACATAATCTCTCAAATAATTCGACAGCAATGCAATTATTTTCACGAATCAATTCCAATCGACACAAATAGTTGCTTAAGCCATCAACAAAATTATTGTCAAATCCAAACGAAATCAACAGGATCATTTTTCAAATTGATATAACTATATTAAACATATACAAACAATCATACCAATTGTGGCATGAAACAATCATTTGTAAATCAAATCAAACAAGGACGAATCAAAACAATTTGGGTTTGACACAATCGTTATGAATCAACACAGCTCCACGATTTTAGCAAATAGATCTTTTGCACAGGTCGAATGTAACCAGAATCGAAACGAGAATATTAATTCAATACAAAACAGAGTCGTTCCTGGCAAATCGAAGTCAATAGGGTTGTTTTGAGTTTATTAGGAATAAACGAAAATAATGGAAATCAAACCAAATCGACTATCCAAAATCAGACAAACAACATTGATTCAAAAACAAACCAAACCGAATCTAAAACCAATCAATTGCTAAACTGGGCACGAAAAAATCACATAACCAAATCGTAAATACATTTGAGTTTAGTAAAGTGAATCTACTGTACAAGATCCATAACAAAATCGTTTAAACTATAACATAATCATTTCGAATCAAAATGAACAGAGCTAATTTGGAAGCAAAACTGAATATGTTACAATAATTCAAGCAAACTTACAAAGCAAAACTCATATTGAAATTCATACCTAGACAATAAGAAATGTCTTCGATTATGATAGTTTGGAATTGAAGAAGGTTCTTGCCGATTCAACATTCCTGAAGACAATCGAACCAGTGGTTTTCTGTTTCTTTTCATTAGCTTGAAGCCTGTCCCTTTCTCTTGACAGCACTGTAACTTGGTTCTCTAAAGATTTGATCTTCGATTGCAATAAGGGAACGCCAATGTAATAATGCTCTAGCCACACATTACATTGGATACATGATGTTTTCTTGGGCTTCGACATCACAAGCAAGGGTTTTTTTAAATCACCAGGGATTTTCCTGTGCAACTTGATTCCTGGGTATTTAGGATTGTTCTTTAGGCACAGGGTAAATTAGAAACATAGTCATAGGGTTGCTTGGAGCATAGGCCATGGGAATAGGGGTACTCTTCAACTAGGAAACGCTCGATATCGGAGTCTGAGTCCTCGCTCAGAACTATGGGATTTTGGTCGACATTTGGCTTAGGCTTATTCCATGCAAGTCTCGATATCAATCGAGCATTCTTCTTACCCTTGCTGTCGATAGTAGGATTACCCTTGACTTTCTTACTCACAGGCTTCTTGACAGCCTGAGTCTTGTCTGTTATGATGTCAAGTAGGTCAATGTCAAGGCAAACTGAGGGTTTGGAAAGGGGTAGAAGGATATGAAAAGGCATGGGTGGCCCGACCATAGTCTCACTAACCACAGCTTTATTGATTTGAGCAGACTCTAGATTAGCAAAGCCATTTCTGGATAGAAAGGCTTGCCAATTATCACCATGAAGGTTTAAATGGTGGATGATGATGATTCTAATCAAGCCGTGATGAAACAAGATTCTATCATCCTTCTCGCATTTGAACCTCTTAGACATCTTGTAAAGACTACGCAAGAAGTAATGCGGCATGTTCAAAGGATAGCCCATGAAATTCATCAATAACTGGAGGTGATATAGAAAAACCAAGCCATACTGACCTTCACAGGTCACAAATTGTTTCACAATTACTAAAAGATCGTGCCACCTAGGTTTGAGGGTGGAAATAGGCATACCTTTATCACAAGAGACAACCTTCCTTGATAGGAATAGTAATGGCCATGGCACCTCATCAACTTTGGAGTTTTTAAACCATCGCTGGCCCATGGCTGCTAGTCCTGTAGTAGAGATTATGAATTCTTCATTCAGTTCAAGTTGTATGTCACCTACTTTAGCCCTACACCCATCAAAGGTGAGGGTGAATTGTTGGGAAACCGAAAGGTTGAAACCCTCGAACCTCTGTATAAACACCAGCCAACCACTGTTTTCTAAATCCTTACGGGCATCATCGAACAGTAACAAAGCTTGGTTACCATTTGGCTCTATGCGCACCACCGGTGCCATAGACAGGAGCACACGGTGAGCGAGGTGAATGGGCCAGGGTTTGAACACAGCATATGCAGGGGCAGAACACTCACAGGCTTACCCGAAACTAGCAAAGGTGAACCAAGGTAGGGGGAAAACATTAATGACAGAACGTGCGAAGGTGGTGGAGCTAGTTCAGCCCATGCACAACAGTCATATCCCATAGTACAATCAACGACGCAAATAACTATTCAACCCACTATTGCATAGGTTAAAAACTATGCCATTCAATCAACCAATGAAATCTATGGTAAATCGACCGAACATTTGTGCAAGAAATAATATTAGCATAGTTTTAAAACCAAAGAAATAATTTGAAATCACACCAAGGGTTTGATCATATGAAAAATGTGTTGTATGAAATGATTTATGCCAAGGGTATAACCACAACGCCAATCATTTTCATGAAACCAATGTGTCAAGGGGATCGATTAAAAACTATATAAATCAAACCACCAATGCCTCACAAACTTGATCAAAAGAATATCATCACAATCTTTTAAAATGAAGTCATATTAACAAATAAGAATGCCAAATGAATAAGGATCTTGGAGTCGTGTCAATCGTATAACGATAAGTAAATTGGAAACACAATGGGCATATCGACAAGAATGATTACAACAATTCAGTGACGATTTTAATGTGACTTTGAAAACCAAGTTTTCACGCTTGTAGCCATGAAAACAAGAACAAAGGTAAGTGTGCAAATAGCGCAAAAATAATAGTGTCATTTTATTCGAGAATTGCGACAAAAATCAAGGTTTGCAAAACACTGGTGTAGGCAGCTTATAAAGACAGTATAAAAATGTGAATTGGCTGCCAACAATGGCGACACACTGGTAGAAACAGTTATCTCTGCCAAAAAGAACAAACTCAGATTAGGATAATGAGAAAAATTCCAACTCAAAAATGACAACCAGAAAAATCGTGTAAACATCTTCATCAACCACATATTCCAACAGTGTTTAAAGGATGAAAACTGATAACAATCTTAAGACAAGTGAGCCACGATATTAAAGATAAAATCTTCAATACTGTTGATAGAGCCACTGCTGCCAGCAGGCATCCATAGCCTCGACAGGGTTTCCATTTAACCCACTCTGATATCTGTATCCTGCCAAGAAGTTTCGGATCAGAATAAAGGACATTTTAAGGTCATGTTATCTCATTTTTGCCAATTTTCATATACCCAATATTGCTTCGCTGCCAGCAGGCCTATTCAGTACCCTGGTGAAGTTGTCTTGGTTTCATGCATGCATTTACCCGCTGCCAGTAGACCTTTTCAGCATCTCGACGGGTTTACAAGCACTTCCCACAGCTCTATTAATGATTTACTTTGTTTTTTTAACAATATATAGTCGAGTGGGGTGACGCTGAAAATTATGATCTTTTAACATATTTTTTATAGACCTCATCAGATTTTTTAGAATTGTCCTTTATTAAGATCCAGAGATGTTTCATTTACAGAACCAACTTTCTAAGGCAGGGAGACATCTTCTGAGTCATTCCATTAAGGAATAGGGACAGCGTAAAAAGATAATAGATGATCGTGACAGGCTTCACTCAGAGATCGAAATTAGTTAACTTATTTCAAACAACAAACTTTTTGCCAACACAGATGTAAATTTCAGAAGTATACAATTGATGTTTATACAATTTTCTTAGCAGTCATTTTAGTGAAGGAATTTTCTGTTTTCTTTGTCCAAATAGTTCCGCATGCAGGTATGTGTATTTCCAAAAACACAAAAACTGATAAGCACAAAGGAGAAATCAAAACCAAAATAGCAAAAGAAAAGCAAACAAAAGAAAAATATGTACATAATATACAAGGGTTGTCATCAAGAGAAATATCTTTTCAAAGCTTGGCCATTCACCGGATAGGTGTCAGGCTGTCCTTCTAGATTCTGCAATTGGAAAGAGCCGGGACCCAACTTATTAGCAATTAAAAATGGTCCAATCCATAAGTTTTGAAATTTCGTGTGCTCTCCCTTTCCCTCATGTGGTTTGTCCCATTTTAAAATGAGGTCACCTACTTCGAAGTTCCTATCAAAGGCAAAGTTAGAATCGAACCAGGTTTTGACTACTAGTTGATGCTGATCTAACTTACATTTAGCTTGGGCTCTTACCTCTTCTAGCTTTATCAAAGCGTTAATTCGGTTTTCCAAAGGGGGACAATCTTCTTCTTGAATTTTTTGTGATAACTGAAGTGAGGGAAGAAGAATGTGTGGTGGTAGAACTGCTTCTTTGCCATAAACAAGAAAGAAAGGAGAGTTACCTATAGCAGCTTTTGGTGTAACCCTATCAGCCCAAATTGCGTTTAACAATGCATTATGCCAATTTTTGTGATTTTCACTCTGGATGATTTTAATCAAGTTCTTATTTGTTGACTTTGCCAATCCGTTGCCCTGGGGGTAATAGCTAGAAGAATACTTCAATTTAATTCCTTTTTCCAAAGCGAACTCGTTCATCTCAAGAGAGGAAAAGTAAGAAGTGTTATCGAATACCAAACAATCAAGGATACCAAAATGAGTGAAAATATTCGAATTTAAAAAGGCAATTACCTGACTGGTATTTGCAGTTCTTAACACGACAGCTTCAGACCACCTGGTGAAATAATTTGTGGCTGTTATGATGAACTTATGTTGTTGTGAGGATGGTGGGTTGATTGGACCTATGATATCAAGTCCCCATTGCTGAAAAGGAGAGTCTACTGAAACGGGCTGCAAAGGAAAGGTTGGTTTCTGTAACCACCCTAATGCTTTTTGACAAATAATACACTTATGACACAAGGCATGGGCGTCTCTAAAAAGCATGGGCCAATAATAACCGGCTCTCAAAACCTTATGGGCAGTGGTGTTGCCACCAAAATGACCACTAGCTTCTCTTGCATGCAATTCTAGTAAGACTTTTTCTGCTTCGTCTTTCTCAAGACAGTGCATCAGTACACCATCAAAATTTTGATGAAACAAAATATCATTAACCAAATGAAAGGAGGCAGACTTTAGTCTCAACACTCTTCTTTTAGTGGGATCCAGGTGACGGGGGGCTGACCTAAAATTCTGTGACAGAGTTTTGTGCACAACAGATTGCATTTTGATTGTGATGTCCTAGGTTTGACATATCATTTTTTTCTTATTGTCTTGCGGCTGAGTCAGCAACTAACTTGCATAAACCTTGGCCCCTCACTATTTGAGCTGGGGTAATTTCTATGTCGTACTCCTGCAAGGAGGTAACCCAGTTAGCCCTCTTTTCTCCTAGTTTTTTCTGCACTAACAGGTTCCTGACGGCTGGGTAAGGGACATTAACTTTCGTCCTAGATTTCAAGAGATAAGATTGGAAATGCTTGACTAATTTAAAAATAGCATAGGCTTGTTGATCTACCACTGGGTAATTAAGTTCGACACCTTTGAAAGCAGAGCTCATAAAGGCAATGGGTACTTCATTTTTTTCGACGTTCTTTTGAGTTAGGACGGCGGCGTTGGAATGATCAGAAGCAAAAGTATAGAGCGTAAAGTATTGTGAAAAGTCGGGGCTCATGAGAGAGGGAGCATCTATTATGGCCTTCTTTATTGCATTAAAAGCTTGATTTTCTAAGGCTCCCCAATGATATTGGGCATCTTTCTTAATTAGATTCTGTAAAGGTCTGACCATTTCGGAGAAACTGGGGACGAATCTCCTCACAAAGTTAATCTGGCCTAAGAAAGACTGCATATATTTTTTGGATGTAGGAGGGGGAAGCTTCGAGATGACTTGAGTCCTTTCGAGGTCGATAATCATCCCTTTGCTCAACATAATAAATCCTAAGAGTTTACCCTGTTCTATAGCAAAGATGGATTTTTTAGGATTCAAGGAAATGTTGTATTTACGACATCGTTGTAGAACAGCTCTTAAATGAGCTAGATGATTGGTTTTGTTTTTAGAAAATACAGTCACATAATCTAAGTAAACTATGATGGATTGATTGATTAAGCCCCAGAAAGAAATTTTCATTGCTCTCTGGAAAGTGGCACCAGCATTAATCAATCCAAAGGGAATTTTTTGATAAGCGTAGGTGCCCCATCGGGTGCGGAAGGTAGTTTTAAGTTGGTCTGGAGGAGACATCAGGACTTGGTTGTACCCCGAGAAACCATCCAGTAAGGATAGCCTCTCAGAACCAGATACCTATTGAAGGATCTGTTCCATGGGTGGGACAGGATAGTTGTCTTTATCAGACGCTCTATTAAGGTTTTGAAAATCGACGCATAGTCGGATTTCCCCACTTTTCTTCCGGACAGGGACAAGGTTAGAAACCCATTGAGTGTGCCTAACAGGGAAAATAATCTTAGCATTTAGGAGTTTATTTAATTCTTTTTTTACGGTCGGTTCAAGCTTAGGGTGCATTTTTCTCAATTTTTGTTGAAAGGGTGAGGTTTGGGGTTTCATAGGAATGACATGTTGTATGATGTTAGGGTCGAAAGTTTTAAGGTAATCATACATCCATGCAAAGACATCTTTAAATTCTTTGAACAATTTAATAAATGCAGATTTTTCTTGATCATAACATCCTACCCCTAGATTAATGCACTACGAATTGTCCTTAGTCCCTAAGTTTACTTTTTCATATGATAACGAGGAACTATTGGTTTTATAGTTGACCGATTTTTTGAATTTATCTTGAAGATCATAAAATTTCTCTAATCTAACTACAGATTTAGGGATCGAATTTACCATGTCCGATGAGGATTCAGGAGTTCTTGGATCTGGTATTATCATGAAATTGCGCAAATTGTCATTGTGTGTGCACTCGTCTATCACCGTGCCTTGAAAAGTTTCTTCCATATGCAGAAATCTAATAATTTGTTGATCATCGTCGAAGACTCTCCAGTTTGTGATGTTGCCAGGAATAGATGGTCGGAACAATAGTTCGACGGAGAATGCATCCGGGGACAAGCCTTATGCAGGAAAGAGTTTGGAAGCTATGTTAGCTAATAGATCAGCTTCAGAGTTATTCAATCTAGGAATAGAATTTATATTGAAAGCAGAAAATTTATTCATTAAATTCCATACCTCGGATTGGTAGCTTTTAAGATGCGCTGACAAACAGTGGATAGAATCTCTTACCTGTCTAACTACGATTTTGGAATCGCCATAGACAGAAAAGTTTTGAATGTTCATGTCTAAATCTTTTTTGAGACCTTGCAATAAAGCCTCATTTTCTGCAGTGTTATTAGTACATTCAAATTCTAGACTACATGCAATCAATGTTTTGTTACCTACCGAATCGATAATAACGCAGCCTGCACCAGCTCCTTCTTTGGACTTTGAACTGTCAAAATAAAGAGACCAAATTTGATTTTTATTGGGTGCATGAGACTTTTGTGTGGAAGCCTCTAGCTGCATGCATGCTATAATCTCAGAATGTTGTTCTAGATTGGTGATAGCTGAAGCCTCGGCCATGAAATTGCCGAAAAAGGTATCCATCCCTTGTACTTCAGGTGAATCAACAGAAGGTGTAAATGGTTTGTTGGGATCATTCAAATCTGTGACCGTGAACTTAAGGTAGCGCTCATGATTTACCTTGATTTTGTTGGGCTTGTCGTTCTCTGGAAGCCATAGGTGAGACCAATCTGTCGCGAAATAGCCTTGTAGCTACTCTGACTAGTCCCTGCTTAAAAACAGACCATACAGTTCTGGGATATCCACAACAATAATATCAATAACTTGATGAACCTTGGGGTTAGATGATAATCTTATAAGCACATTTCTTAATTCCCCTATGACTTTAACACTGGTTCGATCAAGTTGGATGATTTTTAAGGTGGATGGTTCGACTTCAGCGTCAATCTTCTGACACACAGACTAGGGCATCACATTGGATGACTCTCCTGAGTCTACCATACAATTGTGCACGTTTCTATTAAAGATTTCGAAAGTTAACAAAAATGGAGGTACATTTCTGTGATTGCTAAGGGTGGTAGTTTGTGGCTTTTTACTCTCAGTTTCTAAAGCTACTTTATCTACATTATTTACATTATTTACAGGAAGGCTTCCTTTATCATGAGGATCAGGATTATTCTTTGTGGAAGTCTTTTGAGGAACTTTGTTCTGAACAACCTTGTTTGAATTACCATTTTTACCATTCTCTACAATGTTTTGCAACATTTTTTGTAACAAAGATGGAAATTTCAGTAACTCATAAACATAAATGTTAGCCCTTAACTTTTTAAGATCTTCAACTACGTCATAATATAAGTTAGGGTTCACATGACTCTATTTAGTCTCAGTTGGTTTAGATTGCTTTGGAGGCGAAGTCGTAGTGTTTTTGGCAGAAGGTTTGTTTGTTGTCTTACTCCTAGTATTATAGGGATGGACTGTCTCAAAGTTAGCTTGAAAGATGATATCCGAGAAGTGTCCAAAAATATTTGGAGAAGACTCCTCTTCTTGAACTGTCTCTTGTTCAACTACCTCCTCAGGAATCTTAGGAGGCATCAAGTTATCCTGGGCTTCTAGAATCGTTTGAAGGGCGTATTGCAGACTTTCTAGATTAAGGCCCTCGGTGGTTGGATTAGGTCGGTTGGTGGGAAAAGGCTTCCAGAACGGGGTTTTGTAAGGCCCTTTGATCGAAGAAGCTTCTTCAGTCATCCTTTTCAAGTCTATAACTTGATTTGATAGTTTTTTAACAACTTTAGTTAAGTTTTCTAAATCAAAGCTTTCAGGTTGTGTCTTACTTTGAGTAGGTCTAGGGAGGATTTCAATCTTCTTTTTGGAAGAAGAACTAGTCTCTGTTTCATTGCTAGTAGAGTCTTTAAGACTAAGTATGT
>ML819059.1:59694-75773 GCA_009831015.1 Picea engelmannii | reverse complement strand
TTTTTTTGAAGCTCCTATGTCACTTGATGAGGTAATATATAGATACATTTTCTACCTATCCAAGTATCGAGCCCAATATAGACCTTATCCCCTCTACCCACCTTCAAGATCAACCAATTACCTACCAGATGGAAAGTTGAGTTCACAACTTTCTAGATAATTGATGCATTATGCACCTATTTCATAGGGTTCCTAATCCATTCCTCTTTTATGGATAGGTACAAGTACTTGGCTCTAATTACATGGAATCATAGGCCTTTTCCTTATACCAACCTCCATACAACTTTTGCAACTAAAGCCTTGGTAAGAGGAATAGGTTTTTAGGCCCCATCCTCCATTTGCATTTGGAATTGCCATTTTTTTCAAGAATGCCAACAAAAGGCTTTTGTTTTTGTTATCTCCTAACCAAACGAATTTGTAGCGAAACTTCCATTTTTTCTCCATTACACCTCTTGGGATCCAAGCTAATGAAATCTAGTATAGTGATATTGATTTTAGTACTATTTTAACAAATAACAATGTGCCATCTCTTGAGAGCCATCAATTGCACTAGTGGTTTCTCTTCTTTTCTACTTTGGAAACCAACCATTTCCAGTCACCTTTAGTTCTTGATCCATATCAATCACTTGACAAGGAAATAAGTGAGAAAAGTATCTTTCTCATGTTATAGAATGTCCTATATGGATAAAGTGGATTTCTCAAGATTTATTATTATACAAATAGTTTTACAAAGTCCAGTTTATTATTAAACTTCTCAACTACCCTTTTAAAACCTTCACAAAAAATTTCACACAGAACCATTGCAATTCCCTTTATGTGTGATATTGCATGGAGGACCATTGCAAATCCCTTTAAAGTTGTATTTTTTTTATGCCTCTTTTACTAATCTACTCATCCCTTCCACTATTAGTATAAATAGCACAAAGGAGAGGGGGCATCATTTTCTAAGACCCTTGAGAAGAAAGTATATAGAGTGAGTATCAATCTATTTATTTATCTATAATGTTTAATGAATAATAACTACTCTTGAAAGTGCTATAAATTTCCTTATAAAATTGTGTATATTTCTATGGAATGAAAATGCTAAATATTTTCAATAATTTACTTGGACTTTATTTTCAATAACAACATCTTTATATCATTTTTCTTTTTTTTTTTATAATCAAATACATAAACAAGGTAATTTGGAGGAGAGATCTCACTTCTAACTCATGATTCTTTGAACTAATTCTTGGGAATAAAATATTTGTAATATTTCATCTCTTCCCATCTTTAAGGGAAAGTAAAATTAATGGTACCTTGCCAACTCAAATTAACCCATGAAAAAAAAACATGTCACATGTGTGATTTGAATCTAAATGAAGACAATAACAATTTCTCTAAACCACTCAAACTAAGTCCAATTAATTAATCTTATATATCATGTTGTATATAAAGTATTTATATTGAAATCAAATAATAATTTTTAAGATAAACAATATAATTTTTTTAATATAATTGGATTATCCAATAATTTTATAAGTCATGAGTTAAATTATTTGAAAAAAAACATATATCTTTATAATAAAATAAAGTAATCATTTTATTTTATTTATTTGGTCACTCTTATGCTAATTGCTAAATCTGTTCTCTTATATTGTTATCTCGGTCCGCTCTAACAGAAATCGCATTAGAACAAAAGTACTCTTCTTTCTACATTTTCATATGGAAAAAATGGATTCCAAATTGATATCAATGAATGTCGATAAACTAGAACATACTAACAAAACTCCATCAAATTCACAACAGTACAGATTCTCTAAATAAACACCCAAGGAACTGGAACGATGAGATACCAAAGTTGACGATATTCCAGACTTAAGAAAATGTAACAATGCACTTCAATTAACAAATGTATCTTTTTAAAACAAACCACCTGTGCAGGAGCACAAGAATGCGCACATAAAAATGAAAAATATCATTACTTATAAATGACAGATTTTCTATAAATGAAGAGTAAAGCAAATTTATACAACAATCGGGGAGAAATCCATGAAAGAAATAAAAGCAATGATAGAATATGATTGTTTTTATTAAATAATAGAAAAGCCCACAAAATTGTGGATTTATGAAAGCTTATAAACAATGAACACCAATAATCAGTGACACAACTACAAAATATCTCGACTCCAGGATGTTAAAACGTTCAAGAAAATTCATCCCGTCGAAGTTATGTTAAAATATTACACTGAAGCATGGTATAAGAAGCTCAGACCAAATTAACAGTAGAGCTTTTTACTATATGTTCACACAAAAATCTGTCAAGGCAGGGAACGTGAAGATTGATCGCTTGTTGGGCTTGCAGTAGATTTAGGGTTGTGCAAGTGTGTCGATTATGATTTTGAACTGTCCTCTGTCGTCACGGTGGGTCGATTCTGATTCCAAACGATCGCTAAATTGTCAAAGGCTTCCATTACCCTATCGATCTTCCCAGCTTCGTCACTATTCTCCCAACGTGTGTACAACCTTGCATACTCTCTGAATATATCGCCAGTATTGCTGTTTGTTGAAGAAACTGGAGATAATATGGCAGCACTGTTATGAATGAACAATATGATTCAAGAGATAAGTGCATCTCCGCTATTGTCTCCATAATATGCGATAAGTGCATCTCCTCTGTGGGCTCCAGGGTATGCTTCTTCACACAATCCGTCAACGTTTCATCATCCTTCTCGTCTGTAGCAACGCAGTTATGGCCCATAGCTAGTGCTTGTAAATAAGCCTCCCAGCCCTCTTCAAATACTGTCTTCCACGCATCAGAATCTTTTGGCCATTTCTGGCTTTGTTATCCAGAAAACAGATTTTGAATCTGTGCACTCAACTTCACCGCAACGCAGATATCAACGTCCAAGATTAAAGCCAATTAGTTCAAAATAATAATGCCACAACGGTCCAATTGAACGCATGGATGAACGAGCGGACACCTTAAAATTGTTGGCCCTTCGTCTGTCCACTAGTATTTAACATCGACATCTCGTTTCTGGCTAGTTGTGCGCCTATTTAGGCTAATGGATTATAGAATCTTTGCATTTTGGTTTTGGCAATGCTCTCTCTCAACTAACTATCCATTAAGGATGATAGGTCAATGGTAAATAATCTTTGCATTTGGTTAGGGCAACGCTGTCTTTAACCTACCATGTCTGGTATGGTAGTTATTAGTCCCTATCAAAGCAGTGAATTGTAAAAGTTGGTTTTTCGTTTTAATTTTTACTAGTATTAGTTTGAAAAAGGTAAATTCATGGTGTGAAAATTGTTTTATTCTCAATTTTAAATTTTTTTTTTTTTTTTAATATTTTATATTTAAATTAATTAAATATAGTTTTTAAGTAGGTTTAATGATTAAGAACATGTATTCTTATTAAGAGGTCACAAGTTCAAATACAAAGTGGGTAGGGTATGTAAACTTTAACAATCAAATAGCTAAGGTTCTTTGTCCAATAAACAAGGGAGTTTCATATACCAATTTAGTGCTTGATCTTAACCTTAAAATTAGATTGTTATTATTATTATTATTTTATATAAATTAATCAAATATTTTGATCTTTTATTTTGTATAAGCAACATAGATATTGAATAATTTTTTTTTATATATTTAGTATATAGTTAAAGATTGAATTAATGTTATAATTAAAATTTTACAAATTTCAATTAATATTCTCTGACAAGTCTCTGACAGGTATATCCCGACACAACCAACACTGCGCACAGGTATATCCCGGACACAACCAATAATTAGTCTATTTTCAACACTTGTGTTGGACTCATATCAATATGAGCTAGGATCTGATTTTTTGTACGAATTGCATGGAATTCGTGACATTAACATATATATGTTGAAAATGTAGTTGTATGCATCCTCAAATGTTAATGTAAATGAGAGAAAACTATGGGGAACTACGTTTTTCATACGGTGGCTACAAAAATGGTTAAATATATTAATTTCACTTTGGTCACTAACAAGGAAAAGTATGTACTTACATTTCAACAGAAATGCAAATATAGATCCATACTGCATCTTGTTTCATGATGAAAATCATGTTAGTAGTCATTATGAACCATTAATTTACAAAAAACTATTCAAACGAAATCTTTAACAATCTAATACTTACTTGTCACTAATGTGCAAAATCATCAAATACTAGATTGGAAGTGTAATATTCAAATAAGATGCATTCTTATGGATTAAGAAAAGAAATACCTAGCACATCTAATTTTGTTGATAATTTGTTCAGAGCAATTTTCTATTTGATAGCTAGAGACTTCTATGTACAATACTTGAGACTTTATATTGTGAAATCATTTTTCAATGCAATCACGAGTTGTGACCAAAATGCATCTCATTGCTTGCACCAATATCTGGGACCTAGTGCTATATATAATATAACAATGATTGTGAATTGGCAAGAGTATCTTGTAAATATGGTAATCCCATATGAAAGAGGGAATATAGAGGGTGAGAGATTTTTTTTTCAATGGATATTAGTCATTTTCAATGTAAATATCCAAGTATGGTCCCTTCATGGAAACAACATTGTTAACTTGTATTCTGCTAACTCAAACTGTGATAAAACTGTTGATGTGTTGTATTTCAAAACACATACAATTCATATTCACTATGATCCATTACTAAGAAAAAAGTATAGTGACATATGCAATGAGCATTGTGACCAACGGACAATGGGCCTAGTCAATACAGATGGAATCAACTATGATATAGAGACAATGGTGCCATTGACTAAAAGTATGGATGATAATGTATTGGTTCTTGAACATGTACTGGAAAAACACCAACATATGTGCCATGTACATGGTAGGGATAAAATGACATTAAAATAACATCACAACCTTTGATAGGACATTAGCCTCAATGCAATAACACATGGTACTAAAGGAACAAGAGTGGCATACACGAAATTGAAGCAAACATAGTCCAGTGCCAAAATTGGATAGAAAATAAAAATTAGATGTTCATCTACTAAGCATGTTGATGTAAAAATGAAACAAGCACATAAAGTCTATGTGAAACAAATCCAAGGCACACCTAGGAACAAATGCACAATTTGTGAAGAATTAAAATTTTCAAGGAACATTAGATACTTCAATGAAGAATTGAAGAAATAATATATGAGCTTGACAACACATGACAAACCATTCTCTTGTAATAAGATATGTATCAGCTGCAAAAAAATAACACTTGAAAATGGGAAAGTGCGACAGTTTGCACACCTGAACAAATAAGATGTAACATGCCATTACCAATTGCAAGTACACTCTTAGAACTTGAAGAGAGACTTGTATCACTTAGAATTTCATTTGTACAAATTAAATAATGGGATTACAAACGATCTCATATTGGCTTGACAGGATCTTAAAACTAGCTTGAAGTTACACATGTTAACTTCATTAAGTTAAATTTTATTTCCAATTTTGAAATATTAATCATTAAAGAGGTTACTTATGTTATTTAAAAATACTTATGTTATTTAAAAATAAAATGGATGAAAAAATTAATTTATTTTCATTTATACTTTAAAAAAAATAAATAGAATAATAGTTTTTATATTTAAAAAAAATAAAAACTTATATATATATATATATATATATATATATATATATATATATATATATATATATATATATATATTCCAAAGAAAAAATCCATAATTTTATTTATAAAAAACAAAATTACATTATCATATGCTTAAGGTATTCAAAAAAGTGTTGGCAGCGTAATGGAGAAAAACAATTGTGTATACATACCTTACATATCATTGAGATAAATTAAAAGGAAAAATCCGTTCCTTGACTTAAAGGATAGAAATTACATCTTTCAAAAGCAAGATCTAAAAACTATCCACTATCACAAACCCTTGAGTTGTATCAACAGATAAATATAACTACTCTTACAAATATATAGGACTACTAATGCATTTAAAAGACAAGAATACATCATTGCAAAGATCAAAATCTTGAATTTATCAATTTTTTGTAGAAAAATAAAATTATAGCCAATGTGAATGAGAGAAATCATTTGTGTCCCCATTCTAAAAGACGTAAGTTGTCTAAGTATCGTGATCCAAACCAAATGCCCCTTTTGAAAGGCCACCAACTACCCTGTTAGTATCCCTATTATATGAGACAAAGAAATTTCTGAGAAGGTTGTCATGTTTGTCTTTGTATATAATCAAAAAGTGGTTATAAGGTGAAATTTATGAGTGATGCGTCATTTTATATAACCATTGAATAACGAGTGGTGAATCCCCAAAAATTTATAACTATGGAACACCATATTCTTGAGCCAACTATAGGGTTTATTTGAGAGCTATCATTTCATATTAATTGTTAGTTCCCTTCCCTATCCCAACTTTGAAGGTTATACTATGATTTGAGAAGAGACACAAGATTCCTCCCAAACCTCCTTTTGGGAGATGCCCTTGAGAGGCACCATCAAAGTATGCCTAAGGAATGTCCTTATTTGTGACTTCTTATTTTGTCCCTTGTCTTTTTTGTTATTCCTCAATATATTGGTATGCATTTAGTATATTTAAATATTGGATTGTAAATTTGAGGGGAAGAGTCTCATGTCGGCCTATAGCTTCAAGTTTCTAACGAACCATATTCTCTAAGATATATTGAGTCGAAGATCTTTTGTTTTCTTTGTATCCTTATTTGTATGCCAAGACCTGAAGGATTCTCCGGTACTTTCTCCTCCCCATACATTCCTTAACCATGTCATGCTTTCAACTTATTTCTAGACCTCTTTGGAAAAGGAACAAGTTAGAAGTAAGTGATATACTATTTCCTCTATTTGTTGGCATAGACTACACCAACCTAGGAAAAAAAAAACATTTTCTAAAGAACCTCCCAGGTAGGAGCCTTGTTAATTAAGACCAACCATATGGATATTTTTATTTTGGGGGGCACATTAGATTCCATATGATTTTCCACCACCAAACATGTTGTCTCTCCAAGCCTTCCTCGACACTTTATATCCTAGTTTGGGTACATATATCCAAAAATGATTGAGAAACCATAACAATTGGTCATCTTCTTCCCCTATTTTGACATTGCTATCGATCCCAATCTGGACTTTATCACTTCTATCCACATTCTAAATCAACCAGATACTAATCAATTGGAAAGATGGTGAGACGATAAGTCTATTTTATTCAGAGTGCGATGATAGGGATGTGTTCTTCACAGTGTGATAAAAAGGATTTATTTTCCATGGTGCAATGATAAGGCTATGTTCATCACATTGCGATGACGAAGCTATGTTCGTCACATTGAAAAGACAATTCTATGTTCAACACATTCTGATAAGAATGCTATGTTCATCACATTGTGATGACAAGATATTTTTATCACACCACGAGGATAGGATATTTGCATCATATTGAAACGACGAGGCTATGTTCATGACATTGCAACGACAAGCCTCTATTCATCAGAGTGCGATGATAAGGCATGTTGTTCACATTGTGATGGTGGGGCTATATTTGTCACATTGGAATGAAAAAGCTATGTTCGACACAATAAGATGTTACTATATTTTCCACATTGTGATGCTACTATGTTCATCACATTACAACATTACTATGTTAGTAAATGGGAGGATGCATTAATAATACATTATTAAAAATATTAATATCATATTGTTAATACATTACTAATTTATGTTGATATCATATATTTAAAACTCATTTATGTTGATATCATATATTTAAAAAGCTATTAAAAATATAATGTTCATTCTATAAAACAAAATTTAATCTTTCCTTGAAAAGTAATACCTTTCAATGAATTCATAATTACAAAACTAAATCGAAAACATATTTAATACATTACTAATTTATGTTAATACATTACTATCTTAGTAATTGGGACGATGCATTAATAATACATTATTAAAAATATTGATATCATATTAATAATACATTCCTAATTTATGTTGATATCATATATTGATGTTGATATCATATATTTAAAACATTTTGAAAAATATAATTTCCATTCTATAAAACAAAATTTGATCTTTCCATGAAAAGCAATACCTTTTTATGAATTCAAAGTTACAAAGCTAAATTGAAAACATTTTTAATACATTACTAATTTAAGTTAATACATTATTATCTTAGTAATTAGGACGATGCATTAATATTGATATCAATATTAAAAATATTAATATTATATTAATAATACATTATTAATTTTTGTTTTTTTTGTTTTTTAATTTATGCAGAATCTGTTGGCTACATTACTAATTTATGTTGATATCATATATTTAAAACTAATTTATGTAAAAATCATATATTTAAAATACTATTAAAAATATAATTTTCATTTTATCAAACAAAATTTGATATTTCCTTAAAAAAATAATATCTTTTACTGAATTCATAATTACAAAACTAAATTGAAAACATTTTTAATAAAATATATTACTAATTTATGTTGGTACATTACTATAATAAATAATTGGTACGATGCATTAATAATACACTATTAAAAATATTGATATCATATTAATAATACATTCTAATTTATTTATTTATGTTATATGATATATTGATATTTAGATATCATTTATTTAAACTAATTTATGTTGATATCATACATTTAAAACACTATTAAAAATATAATTTTCATTGAAATTACAAAACTAAATTGAATCCTAGGTGTGGGGGCTTTATTAGAAGAATATATATTCTTCTAATAAATCCCCCCCACCCTAAATTGAAATTACAAAACTAAATTTTAAGACTTAAACTTCAAACTCTCAAAAAAAAAAAAGAGGTAAACATCCTAGGTGTGTATATATATAATGTTAATGTTATCTTAACAACATAAGAAGTTATGAAATATATATTAAAATTAATTAAAACATAACAATATTAAGTGTAGAATACTGATAACAGAGTCAACCATTATTTTATTAGTATACTATTCATGTAGGATAAAACCCTAGACCCATACTACTCATGTAGTATAAAACCCTAGACCCAATTTAGGATAGGAGCAACCAAATATACAGGTTGGCCACACAGTAAATTGGCAGATTTACAGAAATGGGTGGCATAGAATTGTAGATTTCCATCCCTGATGATGTTAGAGAACGTGTTCACCTCCTATGTGAGCGGAGACATGCTTGCCGCTACAGTATGGGGTATTTGAATGATTGATTTTTTATTTATGCTCGATGATTGAATTTTCCTAGATAACAACAGCACGGAATGACTGAAAGTGACAAATCTTTGATGTATGCCATGTCAAACCTAGAAGACCTCAGAGCACAGTATAGCACTTTCAAAGTATTAATCATTAATAGTCAAAACGAAAACGAAAACAAAATTTAAAAGAGCAGAGTGGTGGGCGTCCTCTACCGCTAGAATGGTGCTGCGTAGCACAGCTTCTCAGAAGTAGAAGAATCAATACAACCAGACATCGCTGAAGCACAAAAAAAAACCCGAAGAGATTAACCCAGCACAGGAAAGAAATTCTCATATACTGTTAATAGTTCCGATGAACGATGAAGATTGAACCTGGCATCAAACATGCTTCCAACTCTTAATCGTTCCCGAAAATGCGTCCACGGAAGGAAGGAATGCCAAACAGCTGCGTCTAGCTTAATTAATCCCTGCTAGTTATTGGAACGTGGCAAAGATTTTCTATACATATTAATTATTAAACCGTGGTAATCAGTAAACCGTGGTAATCAGTAAGTATGAGTAGGGAAGTAGCATTATTTGAAAATTTGATATTTTATAAAAGTCTTGTTTGGATACTTTATACCGTAAAGAATGCGGGATACCGTAAAGAATGCGGGTCAGATCATTAAGTGGATTCTATCTCAAGGTTTGATGCCGTATTCACATCACACTCCAAAAGAGAGTTTTTTTTCCAAAAAGAGATGAATAGAATAGTCAAACTATAAAATTACAGCGGAGTAAAGACTATAAGATCAATGGAAAAGAGAAGGGTTTTGTTTTTTTGAAGGGAGAGAATAGCAAAACTATATAAAACAACAGGGGAGAAGTCATTTGAGAAATTAAAACGATTAGAAGATGATTATTTATATTAAATAGTTAAAAAAATCTACAAAAGTATGGATTTATGAAAAGATTATACAAAATGAATATCAAGAATCAGCGACATAATCACAAAACCTTCCAAACCCAGAATGTTAAAATTTTTCAGAAAATGCATCCCGTCAAAGTTATGTTAAAATATTACACGGACTATGTACTAAGCATAAATTAAGAAGCTCACAGACCAAATCAACAGTGGAGCTTTTTATTATATGTTCACACAAAAATTCATTAAGGCAGGGAACGTTAAGAATGATCGTTTGCCGAGGTTGCAGTGGAATTAGGGTTATGTATGTGGGTCGATTCTGATTTCATACTGTGCTCTGTCGGTATATTCGCATGATCGATTACTTCCCCTTCGTAAGCTGCCATTATCCTATCTATCTTCCAGGCTTCCTCACTCTTCTCCCAACGTCTGTACAGCTTTGCATACTCTGTGAATAAATCGTCAGTCTTGCTGTTTGTTGAAGAAACTGGAGAGACTAACGTAGCCTCGTTACGGGAAGAAAAATGAATGAGCAGTAGACAGAGATTATATGATTCGGGAGATAAGTGCATCTTCTCTATGGTCTCCAGGGTATGCGAGGACAATCGCTTCTTCACATGGCGAAGATGTGGTGGAAGTTGAGAATCTTGTTGTTGGGTCGAACGAACCATAACTTGAACATATTCCTCCTCTGACTCATCATCCTTATAATCTGCCTCCCACTCATAATCAGAAGCTATCTTCCAGGCATCATCAGGATCTATTACAACGTAGTCATCAGCCATGTCTGGCTCTGGTTCTGTTATGTCTCTTGTCTTGGTACCAGAAAACATATTTTGAATACCGTGGGCACGACTCTCATGCTTCATTACTTCCCGGTCGTAAGCTTCCATTATCCTATCGATCTTCCAGGCTTCCTCACTCTTCTCCCAACGTCTGTACAACTTTGCATACTCTGTGAATATATCGTCAGAACGTCTGTACAACTTTGCATACTCTGTGTATATATCATCAGTCTTGCTGTTTGTTGAAGAAACTGGAGAGACTAACGTAGCCTCGTTACAGGAAGAAAAATGAATGAGCTGTAGCCAGAGATTATATGATTCGGGAGATAAGTGCATCTTCTCTATGGTCTCCAAGGTATGCGAGGACAATCGCTTCTTCACATGGCGAAGATGTGGTGAAGGTTGAGAATCTTGTTGTTGGGTCGAACGAACCATAACTTGAACATATTCCTCCTCTGATTCATCATCCTTATAATCTGCCTCCCACTCATAATCAGAAGCTATCTTCCATGCATCATCAGGATCTATTACAACGTAGTCATCAGCCATGTTTGGTTCTGGTTCTGTTATGTCGCTTGCCTTGGTACCAGATTTTGGTTCTGTTATTATAACGTAACGCCTCTCCAACGCCTCTCCAAGGTGGCATGTGTGATGGAAAATCCTCCAAAGAATCGGACGTCAAGCTAGAAGAGTGTCACATCATCCCCAAATCAAGCAATAGAGTGGGGCTTCAAGCCCACAAAATCTCAAAAAGTGTTGAACATTCCAAATGTTCCATGATTAATGTGACGTCATGCCTTCCAAGAGGGACGTTTGGGCATAGAAGGGTGACACCATCCTTCCTTCATGGCTCCAAGCATAATTCAAGTGCTAAATTCGCCTTCCCAAGTGAAATGTTCAACTTCCAAACCCTCCAATGAGTGGGGTGCTACATCAAACCAATGGGATTTCAAGCCCCTATGGAGGTCCAAGTGGCTTAGTTCCTCCTTGAATAGCTTTCATTGGGAAAGGTCCTGCAAAGAAAAACAATTACACCCTCCAAGGGTCTACAAGTCACATGTATCATGCCAAGTAAGACAGATTTAATAAGAGAACCACCCAAACATGTGCATTAAATCCTTCCTTTTCAAACTAAATAAATGCTCAAAGACCTTATAATTTTTTTAAAATTTAAGTATGGGAGGGTTGTCATGGTTCCCTATTGGGTAGGTCAATCCCCAAGTCAAGGAGTGATTCCCATGAATATCCTTTCTAAGTCATGTAGTGAGTATGAGGTATAATGGGTAGTACTTTTGGGTATGGGATTCTTGACATATCAAGGGTTCATATTGTCTCATCTATGGGTTCCTCTGTGGAGGGTGTGTTGCGACCTTTGTTTGCAATGCAACATTTTTCCAAGCCCTTTATTTTCATTTCATTTTTTATGGTCCGAACATTCAATGCTATGTGCAAGGAAATAAAAGGAGCATCACAATGTCACTTGAAGTTAGAATACATTGAGTGCCATATGCACTTTAACTTAAAATACACTGCAATGTATTCCCCCATCAAGCGATACATTTTTATCATTTTTTCTTTTAAAGGTCTTTGAATTTATGGAGAAGCATTTCATTCTCTCAGGACCTTATGGAGATCATCTAGAAACATTAGATATGGATTTTGAATTTTTCCAGCTACAACACTTTTGTCCTTTAGCCCCCTCTTCCCATGAAATGAGGTACAAGCCCTTCTTTGGGTCAATGAATCCAAAAAACCCAAAATATGAGGAAATAGAGGGGAAGAGATGTGGAAAGTGGCCATTATGAGTAGGAATGGTATGATGACCCTTCATGGAGACCCCCGAGTAACAACCCTTTCCCCGAGGGTGACCCGCTTAGTAGAAAACCATGTCAACCACCAAGGTGAAATAAGGAAAAAGGTACAATTTCCATGAAAACATTCTATAATAAATAAAGGACCCTTTGCAACATGCTCAAATGATTAAATTATTGAAGTGACACTTACCACGAGACTAGAATTGTTACCTCATGAAGCAAGACATGTTTTCCTTTCTGAGCCAGGCTCGTGTGGAAAATGTTGTTATTCTACTGATGATGCATGGTTATGTGTGGTGTAGAGGAGGGCCTTTGTCTTTTTAATGTGAGCTTAGGTGGTCATCTATATCTTGAGACTCCATGTATTCTATCTGGAGGCCTTGAGATATCATCTCCTTAGTTACCTCTAGGTTGGGGGGGTAACACGTACAACTTGCAATCTGTAGCGAACTTTGTCAAACTCTCGAATCATGTCCTAATATGTCCACAAGGACTCATATCTCTCCCAATTATCCTATTCACAGGTTTGTCCTTCCAATGGACGAGATACTCATGCACTCTACCTCTGCCCGATCCAAAGATGTGATGCACCAAAATCTTCTCTACCTCCAACTTTGGCTTATCTGCAACCATGGTCGGTGCTCTGGATGACTCAACTCAACTTGGGTCTTCCAGGTATCTTTGGCATGACTTCAATTGGATAACGTGGAAGACAATGTGAATGTGTCACATGTGGAACGATAAATCCAATTAGTATGTGATGTTTCCAATCTTCTCAAGAACTTTGAATGATCCCTCATACCTTCACACAATATATGGAGCCATCCATTTAGGTGGTGGGAAATGATCTCTACATAGCCTGAGAAAGACCAACTCTCCTACTTGGAATTTTGTGTCATGTTTTTTGCGATCTACCCACTACTTCATTCGGTTTTCTACATTACTCAAGTGTGTCTAAGCTATCTCCAACTGATCCTACCAATTCTTCATGAAACCCATGGCTGATGGATTCATCCCATAATAGCCCTATGTCAAAAAATGAGGAGTTGTGAATTGTTTTCCATTTGTCAACTCGAATGGACTATATCCCATCGCTAAACTCTTCTACAAGTTGCATTTGAACTGGGAAACATCCAACAAGTCCGGCCAATTCATATAATTTTCCTGTACATAGTGCCACAAGTAATCCTCTAGAAGCGCGTTGATTCATTCGTTCTACCCATTTGTCTACCAATGGTAGGTTGAACTCTTCAACAACTTCATCCCCACAAGATTGAACAATGTTGTCCAACATGAACCTTGCATACCTATCTGACACAATGTTTAGAGGAAGACCCCAATACTTCACTATGTGCTTGAAAAACAACTTTGCAACTTCTTCCATGCTACAAGGAATCTTTGTCACAACAAAGACATCATACTTGGAGAATCAATCCATCATGACCAAAATCTTGTTGTATCCTTGCACCATTGGAAGTTGTGTTATGAAGTCCATCAAGACACTTGTCCATGGTCTCTATGGAATTGGTAAAGGTTGCAACAACCCTACTCTCATTTTGGTATCCGTATTATCCCACTGAAATATAAGGCAAGTGTGAACATACTCCTCCACATCCTACTTCATTGGCTCCCAAAAGTATCTTCTCTCCAACAATGCCATCATTATCGACTGTCCTGGGTGGCTAGCCCAGGGTGAGTCATGGAATTCCTTCATGATTTTTCTCCTAAGGTTGGATGACTTAGGGACATAGATTCACTCCCAAAAGTACAACAGTCCATCACATAGCCAAAACTTTCGTGTTTTTCCCTCCTTCACCTGCTTCATGATGTTCTTCACTGTGTGATCATGCTCTAACCCTTCCTTGATATTTTCATGAAACTCCTCTGAAACATGAATTTGACTTCCTCCTGATGTAGGAAATTTTTCCTCCTCTAGGACTACGAGTTGTGCCTTTCTACTCAAGGAATCCATGACAACGTTTAGTCTTCCCAATGTATACTCAATGGTCATGTCCAATTCTACAAGGAATTCTTTTTGTTGGACAGTTGGTTTTCATTGATGTCAATAGATGTGATGGGTGTATTTGGAGAAATCTCCAAAGTGCTCCCCTTATGGCGTAACTCTAAGAATATCCCTCACAGGAAGACGCTTTGAAGAAGTCTACAATAAACCCATAGGTGTGGTCATGAATCCTGAAATTGTTTGAGGAATAAGGACATGAAGTACAGTGTAAATAAATGTAACACAGTCATAGATGGATAGTACTTGTTGCGGTGTTTCCAGTGATAAGTGGTACACCATGTGGTTCCTCACAGTTGAGGAGTTATGAGTTCATATAGTTGGAAACCCCAAAGATGGGTTACATAGCTACTAGTTGGTTACAAGACAATTAATGAAAGGGTTAAGTGGTTGTAACAAGAAATCCCTAAAGTAAGGAAAGACATTACTTAGAAAAAGTATAAATACCCCTCAAGGAGGTTTTCATAAGTACAATTCACACACATCTCTATTGATTATCTATCTTGTGAAGAAATTTTGGTCTATTGGAGAGTCTGAGGTTGAGTTTGAGGTATCAAGTCTAAGGGTGCAAAGGAAGGTCAGAGGTGAAAGTATCAGAGTTGCAGAAATTGTGAGTAACCATAGTTTCTGAGGTATCCACAGGTTACAGGTCAGAAGAGAGAAAATGTATGTGGGATGCAGTGGAGAAAAGCGCATATATCTGCGGGTTTTAGTGGAGGAAATCGTGGATCTGTGAAAATATTGTGAGAGGGTGTTAAGTGATGCTTACATCAGATTGTTGATGTCGAGGTTGGTTTACTCATTTTTTATCTAATACAGTAGAGTGTCTGCAGGATCAGAGGTATGTTTTTATGTTTGTTTATCATGGATGATATGGAATATGCTTGAGGTATGTCTTATGGTATATGATACGATGCATGCTTGATGTACATTGTGCTACATGGTTTGGATACTTGATACTGATATGGTCTATATGAGTAGATTTGGTTGATATATCAGTGACAAGGAGAGTGATAGGTTGCAGGTTGATGATCAGTTACAGATTGATGTGACAGTTATAATTTACAGGTTGATGATCAATTACAGATTGATGTGAAAATGACAGGTTACAGGTTGATGATTAGTGTTAATCCTTAAATAGTGACACATTACCCCTTAATTGGGGCATATTACATTAGTATTTTTGTTTTATTTATGTTGGCTTGGGTCTATTAGTTTTAATTGTACCTCGTCTCTTATATATGTTGTTATCACCCTATAAGTTATAGGATCAACTAGTGACTGGAATATTATCTATCTGTAGTGTTTTTGTTGACAAATGATTTTTCATTCTACAAATAATTTGAA
>ML819059.1:45208-59067 GCA_009831015.1 Picea engelmannii | reverse complement strand
CCCCCCCGTCCATCCTGCCTTTAATGGAGGGGGCGGGGTCCAGAATGTGTGATAAAGAACGTGCCCAGATCTGCGGCCAAAAATAAAGCACACAGATCAACAGCTCAAGGTGTTTTTCAAACCCCCCCGACTGATCTTCTTTTAACTGAAGGGGGGGGGGGGTTCTGGAATGGAATCTTTCCTCTGCCATGCCCCTATCTATACGTGGCATCAATCTACCAGTCCCGAGTCCCATCGCCTCCTACTGATTGACATACCTTTGTCACCTCTTGATGTCATCATCCACCTTTCCCCGAAAGATTCACGTCCCATAATTTCTATCAGTCGTTCCCCCCCATTCACTCGTGGAAATCCCCCTCGTCATGATTTTTACCCCAATCAGTAACCTCCACTTCACCCATATGTATTCCTCAGTCACCGTCACCCGCCATCTCACACTCTAAGTGATCCGTTGGCCATTTATTACTGGATAACTTATCCGTTAACCAGCTAACCTGTCTCCCGCGCCCAACGGACACCCGTTTACTCAAAACTACCTTATTCTTCCTACTTTCACCATTTACCCACTCATCGCACCAGAGAAATTTACACCGTTTTCTCCCTCATCCACAGTTGCCCCCGCTAACGTTGTTTTTCTTGCAGGTACTGTTGTAGTAATGGCGCCAAAGTTAAAACAAGAAGAAGGAGAGGAGAATCTGTTTCTCCCGCCTCCTGTCGACCTTGACCGGATCCCACTGGTTGACAAAGATCGTTTAATCACAGATACTAAGTGTGATTTCGATTTCACAGATCTCCAGTCATGGCTCAAAGAATTTTTCCTGGACCAAAGTGATGAAATTGGACTATGGGAGTCAAATCTACCCCTGTATCTTTTTCCTCAGATTCACTCTTTTCCAGAGTTTTCCCTCAAATGCCAAGCCCACTAAATTCCCGAGCAAAGAGCCATCATTTCCTCGTCTGGAGAATTATGTTCCTCATCACACTAGAAACCGTCAACCAAATGATGCAAATACCCCGAGCTGACTCCACCTCACCCTTTAACCTAGAAATTCTCACAGTTATACCAGAAAATGACCTTCCCCCAAAGAGCTCAAATATTAAAGCTTTTCCTCCCACCATCTGCTCAATTTCCCTCCACAAATCCCCCTTATCCTTCTTCCATGTTTTCGACCAAAGGAAACCAAATCATCTCGTCCCTATGCGCCTTGTTAGGATACTATTCAGATCAGTGGGTAGATAAACCCATTCTGGTATTTTTATCCATCTTCTCTACCGATGAGAATCCCACTACCCAGTTCGACTTCAACACGTTCCTGGCGAACAATATTCACGAATAGCTTGTTAATTTCACCACGGAAGGCATGTTCCGGTACTCTTCCATACTGGCGTACTTGTTCGTTTTCTCCCAAGCGAACAAATTTGTTTTTTCCATGCAGAAGAGGGATGGAGATGGTAGACCCCAGGCAGTGACCGCATGGACCTCCTTGCTCAAGCATAACTCCACAGAGTTCAATTTCAAGGAGTTCATCGATCAATTCTACCACCCAGTGGTAAGTATACTTAGCAGCAGGCCCGAGCCTCGGATAAATGATAAAGTTCAGAGGATCCTGCATCTTTCGGATCACACCAAGACTGGTGATTGGTATTTATACCAAGATCACATTGATATCAGAGTATACAGGTGCGAGTAGGCCCCGTATAAGCTTCCGAAATACCTGCCTGTCAGAATTTTTTCTCTGGAGTATATAAGGCAGATGATAAACTCTGATGATATCCATTTTGTGTCTCTAAATAAAAAACAATAGCTCAGAATCAAAGGGTATATTGGCTCTTTCATCTGCAACAATCATGGCGTTGGAGAAGAACAAGACAGGCTGCTGAAGGAAATGAAGTTCTTCATGAGTTTCCCATGGCATTACGATCCGTGTGGGATTATCTCTGAGATGAGGGTGAAAAACAAGAACATCCCATATGTCCACGAATCTAGGCCTGAAGTTGAGAAACTTGCAAACCAAACAGCATGGGAACCTAACACTTTGGTCGAAGCAGAACAACAGGATACCCCGGCCACTGTATCACAAACAACCACACCATAGGTTCCGAAAGAGAAGAGGCCTAGGCAAGATTTATCTCCGCCTGTCACTGAGGTGTCATCAGAATAATTCCAATTGCATACCAAGAGGTATAAGACCATTTTGGCTCCTAACCTGACTGGGGAAAAGTAAGTCCCATCTACTACAGTGACCAAGGTTGATAGGACAGCCCTCAGTGCAAGCCTCCAGCATATCATAACCTCAGCATTGCCGAAGAAATCTACAGATTCTCCATCGACCACCCAACTAGGCAAGGTAGGACTGAAGCTGAGCATCTTTGAAAAATATGAGCTGATCAAGAAAAGGAACCAGACCCTGACCAACAACACCTACTCCTAGTTCTGGAAGCAGACGTGGACTGCACAACATAGGTTGTTATCAGAATTTCACACCGAGAAGGGCACAATGCATATGGAATTCCTCCAAGAACAGGTGCCAGATCCAAAGGTGATCACTGATTACAAAAGGGACACTTTTTAATTCCAGACGAAGGATGTGCATATGACCGATCAGATGGATCTGCACAAGAAAACAGGGGAAATGGTCTTCTATACGCTGGAACATGCTTCCACTACTGCGTCCAAATTGCAAGTGTCCCTGAACAACGTCCAAACATAGTTGAAGTTGGAGAAGATATCGTCCTTTTCCAAGGAAAAAAGGATCAAGACTTTGGAGGAATTGGTTCTTAAGATCGGGTACGATCCCTCAAACGTGAAGGCAGTCAAGGAGATGATTAAGAAGAAAAATGTTGACATAGCCTTCTTAAGGAAACAACTGAAACTACTGCCAACAGAGGATTCGCAGGCGAAGGATATAGCAGAGACAGAAGGAGAAAAAAATGAAATGCTCAAACTACTCATGGAGTAGAATGCACAACTAAAGGAAATGGAAGATGAGATGGAGAATCTAGTAAAAGAGAAATAACAAATGAAGCCAATGGAAGTCATTACATTGAGTGCCATTCCAATTTCGGGAGTGAGTACAACGTCAGTGACAGAAGTCCCATCTGCAACTCCACTGACATCCCTGGAAAAGACAGCCGAATTGGATAAATCTATGGAAAAGATGAACCTGCAGGAAATAGAGATCAGCAGACTCAAAAAGGAAATTGAGAACCTTCAGGAACTCAAATCTTCCTTTCATATCAGCCTCTCCAAGGAAAAGCAGGTGTCAGACCGGCTCAAACAAGAGTTACAATAGCTCCGGAAGCAAACAGTGGCAGGTAAAACTTTGGTCGAGGTTAAAGAAAGTGTATGGAAAGACATCACCAAGTCCATGAATGAGATATGGCCCATGATACAGATCATGTTTGAGCAGAATGAATTGGTGCAGAGAAGCAAACAGGCCATTGAGAAGATCAGATCAGAATTGGGAGAGATGCCAACACAAGCTAACGAAATCATCAAGTTCTTAAATTCTAATACCAAGGAGGAGTTGGAAGAGCTGAAAATTGAGGATAGAACATAGACCATCCTTGAGGTCAAAAGAGTTTTAACCAAGAGAGGATTAATGCTTCAGCTGGAAGAAAAGGTTCAGGCCATGGACCTAGGGGTACAAAGATTTTTTAGTAAGGTTGAGGATCTACAGAAGAAAGGTCTTCTTGGTCTGAAGGTAATCAATGATAAATTGATGACACTCCCAGACTACAAAAAGAGACTGGCCGATGTTGCTAAGGACAGTTCAAAGTTTGCAGGAATTCAAGGCAACATCACTGGTAAAGCAATTCTAGATGCACTTTAGTGGGACATCAGTATTCAGCATGAGATTCAATATATCTTCGTCACCAAACCTACCTTCGCCAAGTACACAGAAATGGACGAAGTTTGTCGAAGGCTACTCAAAGTCAACGTGCCCAGTCATATTCGATGGGGGGAACTCTGTGATCTGATCAAGTAGTTGATGAGTTGTCCCAGCTCAGTCATTTTTCTAGTCTGATGAGGTCATGCAGAGGCCTCACCAACAGTCCACCCAGAAAACAACATGCAGTTGTGGCACATCATCAAGCAGTTCCTAGATTTATGAAATTTGTTAAGTTAGTTAGGCTAAAAATAGTTTTAGCACGTCCCGGTCATTAATGATAGGATTTTTTGTAATTTTGAGTTATAAATACTTCATCTTTCGAAGTATTGAGGGTTGTTGATCTTAACACCCTGCAAGCTATCAGACTGTAATATTTTTGAAGAGATCTTCCATTAATACAAAGAGGCACTTTATAGGATTCTTGTGTGTATTCACTGGTGATGTTGTTATCTCTAAGTTAAATGTCATTCTCACTTTGTTATCATACTGTTTTCTAAATCTAATCTTTGGAAGTAACGAACGTTGTAGGATTTATCTCGTATACCCTGTTTCTGACTCAAAAGATTTAAGTGTTTTATCTTCTCATTTTACAATAAAGCAATTCTTAATTTCTTCTTTGTTGTAATTGTTTTTCTCATCTTTTCTGCTATTCCTCATTTATGCTACTAAAGAATCCAGTGATTATATTATCTCTCCCTGTGAAAGGTTCCTTTGTTTTTTTCTGGTTCGGATTTCATCTTTACGACACGGACCCCATAGCCCAATGGATGTGTAAATTATCTCAACCAACGCAACAAACACTATGACAACAAAACTGACTTATTTATTTATCTAGCCTAATATTTAAAAATTTGAAACCTATCTAAATCATATAGAGAGACCCCTCTCTAAAGTTGGAAGGGCTAGATCCCAGCTTCAAAAGAAGTTGGATAAAGTTACCTCTCGTAGATTTCTTCTTCCTAACAACCTCTTGGAAGTTTACAGAGAGCTAACATAGTGGTGACCGTACTGGGGAAGAACAGAACTAAAAATTTATAGCTTTACGTTTTCTTTTCCCTAGAAGAAAGTTTGCTCCTAAAATATTGCAAATTTGAGAAGAAAGTAATGTTTAGAGGTTGATTAAAATTTGTACATATTATTTTCAGACTCGTAAAACTAAAAAGTATATATATAAAAATCAAAAAGAAATCTGGCTCCCAATAAAGTTTATAGTCGATCTCATCCAGACCCAGAACCTGCGTTATTAACAGATAACCCAGAACAGTTGCTCAAGAAAAAGACTGTAGCTGAAGGTTCAGTAAGTCATACTCCCTTTCATAAGTCCCTTTCATGTTTAGGGGAGCTCGTTACCTTTCAAAACCCTGACTTGGACACCCTTTCCAAACAAATCTTGGTTAGGACAAGATCCGACAGTTTTGTGATTGAAATCATTTTGGACCCAACTGTTTTGAAACCCTGGACTCCTGAAGTACTATCTCCCACTGCTAAACCGCAAACCACTCCCTTTGTGCCAGCCATTCCCTCCTCGTCCTCGTCTTCAGTCGCTACCTCACCTATCATCCAGTTTGTTATCCCACCTCCACCTATCATGGCAGCTAGATACGCTCCCTTGGTGTTGGCCGCACCTCTGCATCCTATGTCCCAATACTATCAATCGAGACTCCCACAGTTCGATGGAATAGGACCTTTGAAAGCCCAACAACACATTGATAAAATGAATGATTATTTTGACCTGAACGAAGTACATGAGGCTTACGTTCAAATGAGATTGTTTGCCCAAAGTTTGACAGGTGACGTTAAGAAATGGTGTAAAGGTTTACGTGCCACCTCAGTCCTTGACCTTTCTACATTTCAAAGGAGTTTTCTAGATATATGGGAAGTAAAGAAAAACCCTCTCCAAATATTGTTAGAATAAAAAAATATTAGAAGAAATCAAGGTGAGACAGTACAAGATTACTGCACTCGTTTCAATAAGTTGTACAATGCAATCCCAGCTGAAATCAAACCTCCACAGGGTTTGGCATTGATAAAATTCCCTGATGGTTTTGACACCAATATGTCATACCAACTAAGGGAAAAAAATTATACCACCTTGGAAGACATGCAAAAAAGCACAATAAGTGTGGAGGCCAATTTGTTGGCAAAAAGGGCAGGACAAGGGTCAGAAAGGAGAGTCACAATTAAAGAGGAACCTTCCACATCAAATTCCAATTCCAAATTGGATTCCTTGGCCAAAGAAATGGAAAGAATGATGGAAAGACTTACTATGTCAGAAAGAAATCCTCTAAGAGAAAACCCACCAGCTCCTCAAGTTCGGAATCCTAACTTCAGGAGAAACACTCCTCAAATCAGACAGAGAAATCCTAGGGACCAAAGAGAGCAGAGAGGTCTGGATCAACAGATCATGCCTCCCCTACAAGAAAATTATGCTAATGAAGGAGAGGAAGTGATTGAGGAACTAGAGGATACTCACATAAATCTCATGGGAATTCACGATAACAAATCTATTTTCCTTACCCAAGAAGCGCAAGAACTTTTTCTTCTAAATCAAACAAAAGTAAGTGAAGAAGATGAAGATGTCGAAAAGTAGGCATTCAGAAATGCCATTTTGGAGGTACACCGACAGTACAATCTGTGAAGTAAAAATACAGAAGAGATTTCCCCAAAAAAGATGATTTAAACGAAGAAGATAGTCGAAACCAAAAAAGCCTCTGAACCATCTACCGAGAAGATTCCTGAAGAGAGAACTGTCGAAGTTCCTGTGAAGAGAAACCTTACTATTCTGAAAAGATCACCACAACCTGAGGTTCCATCATCTAATCAACCAAGTACTTCTGGGTAGAAGAATGTGGTAGACAAACCATAATTGATGAGCCAAAGCAGAGTCGCTACACCTTTCATCCTCGAAGGGGAATTAGCCAAAGTAAAAATTCCCATTCCACTTTCCGAGTTGATGAACAAAGATGCTTATTGTTCACAAGTGATTAAAGCGTTGACCATTGAGCCCGATATAGGTATGAAATCCTTAACCGTTGGATCGATAAATCATTCAGATATTGTGAACCTTACAGATGATCAACCTGAACTTCTTTTCGAACCTGAAGTAGATGGTCGAGTCGATAATGGTGATGTCACTCCTTTTTACATCAGTCTAAATATACATGACCTGATATTGCATAACGCTATGCTAGATTTGGGTTCTTCCCATAATCTGATGCCTAAAGCAGTGATGGAGAAACTGGGACTGGAGGTCACCAGAACTTACAAGGATTTACACTCATTCGACTCCGGTAAAGTTAGATGTATTGGTTTGATCAAGGACCTATTTATCACCCTGGTTCATATTCCTACAAAGAGCATGGTCATGGATGTGGTAGTTGCAGACATTCCCTCGAAGTATGGAATGTTGCTATCTAGATCTTGGGGGGATAAGTTGAGAGGTACCATGCAACTAGATATGTCATATGCCACTATCCTAGTTTTCGGGCAACAAAGACGGCTATATAGAGAAACATTGATGAAATACATGGTCAGTAGCCAAGAAAAACTGCACAACTATCCACTTTACTCTGTGCATTCTGACTTGGATTCTTTTATCCTGTATAACGATGGTGACACGGAAGAGAAAAACACTCATCTAGGAGAAGATACATTTGGTCCAGACAAAGTCCAAGAAATAATCGAGGTAGAAAGGAAGAAAAACGTGATAACTGAAGAATTGCCGACAAATTTCTGGAGCATGGATTTTGATGGAGCATTAAGCAAAGAAGGAGCCAGAGCGGGTTTTTGGCTGCACAATCACATAAACAGGTATTCAGAAAATCATTCTTACAAATTAAATTTCCAATGCACTAAGAATATCGTCGAGTATGAAGCCTTGATGCTCGGTCTGAAACTTTTGAAAAGAGTTGGTGCCAAATAGATTATGGTAAGAGATGATTCTAAGCTAATAATCAAGCAAATTAAAGGTGAGTATGCTGCGAAATATCCCCGTCTTAGAGCTTATAGGAATGTTGTTCTCGATGCCCTTAGATGTTTCACTGAAGTTGATTTGCAGGTAATTCCTAGGGGACAAAACATTTTGGCAGATGGATTGGATACGTCAACAGCCACATGTAAGATTCATTTTCTCTTGACTCGCCCATACACGGTAGAGGAGAAGTGCAGACCAACCGTTCCTGATAATATCAGGTACTGGCAAGTGTTTGGTAATGATGATCAAATCGAAGACTTTTTGTAGTGTAAAAATGATTTTGAATGTACAAATATAGATTTAGAGAACGAAGATGAAAATGTAAATAGATCTGATTTTGAAAATGATAGTGTAAATAGCATAGATTCAGGAGAATTAGGCGATGATGAGATGGAGACTAATATTCTTCATTTGAAAAGTAATTTTTTACCTAGGGGTCTAGTTCCTTTAGAGGACTTGTTTGATTTTAACGATGTAGCCAAAAAACCAAAAATTGAAGCCAGTGGACAAGAAGTAGAAGATTGTAATATAGGGACAGAAGAGAAACCCAGGATGGTGAAATTGTCCAAATCATTACCCACTGAGCAAAAACTCAAATACATTGAGTTGTTCAAAGAATATTCAGATGTCTTTTCCTGGGGTTATGAGAATTTAAAAGCTTATGATACCAGCATCATACAACACAGAATTCCAATAAAAGAAGACCAAAAACCGTTCTGACAGAAACTTAGGAGAATAAATCCCAAGTTACTCCCTCTGATAGAAAAGGAAATCAAAAAAATGTACGATGCCAAAATCATAATCCCGTTACGTTTTTCTAAATGGGTCTCCAATTTGGTCCCGACACGTAAGAAATCTGGGGAAATCAGGCTTTGCATTGATTTCCGAAATATGAATAAGGTCTCCGTGAAGGACAATTACCCCTTGCCAAAAATGGACCACATACTACAAAGGGTAGTCGGATCCAGTTGAATCTCTTTGTTGGATGGTTTCTCAGGTTATAATCAGGTCCTCGTCCACCCAGATGACCAAGACAAAACTGATTTCACTACACCATGGGGCACTTTCATGTATGTGAAAATGCCTTTTGGTTTGATGAACATTGGAGCCACTTTACAGAGAGCGATGGACATCGCGTTTGTGTAAGAGTTAGGTAAATTTATCGTCATCTATTTGGACGATGTAACTATGTTTTCCCAATCTAATGACGAGCACCTAAGACATCTCAGACGAGTCTTTGAGAAATGCAGGAGGTTTGGGATTTCTTTAAATCCTAAGAAAAGCCTTTTCGGACTAGAGGAAGGCAAACTACTAGGGCACATAATCTCCAAGGATGGAATCAAAATAGACCCCAGCAGAATCGAGGCCATACAAAAATTAGAACACCCAAGAAACATCAAAGAATTATAGTCTTTTATCGGAAAGATAAATTTTCTACAAAGATTCATACCCAATATGGCAGAGCTCCTCAGAAACATTACAAATATGTTAAAAAAGAACATAAAAATAAAATGGGACATCGAGTCCAGGTAGTATTTTGAACAAGTCAAACGAGCACTCACACAGGCCCCCGTCTTGATCAGTCCTGATTTTACCAAGGATTTATATCTTTTTTCTTTCGCTTTTGAACATACCATTGCAGCCCCCGGATGGGGTGACACGACACGAAGGGTCATTGACACCTGGAAAAGCACTAAGTGTTGGCTTAACTGCGGATGGCAGCCACCCATGCACTTGCATTTACAGTGGGAGGAGGCCATCGCAGAGTTCACCCGACGGCGAGGCTCCCTCGAGTGATAATTTACTGCCCCTGCGAGTTCAGTCCGATCACTTTAATGGAGGATTTGGAAGGACAGATTGCAATGAAGGTTAGTTATGAGCTACTTTACGAGCCGGGACGGGGAGAATTCACTATGTCATTTGTTTGCCAACCCTTCACTTCTGCTATGCACTTTGGTGAGGGCTCTTTGTTCGCTGGGAATACTTGCATGCGAAGAGTAGCCTGGATTTCGCCCTTGCTGTTGCTCTGGTCAAGGACATTCAGACTTGTGCTGTGTTTCTCTGGTCCAGAACATTCAGTCTTGCGCTGTGGTGTCGGCACTCACAACCCGGTTTCAATGGTTCGCGAGCGTGCCATGTCTCGTAGGGGCTCGGCTTGGGAAGCTCACAGAGCGCAACGCCAAAGAAAGCAGCATTTGGAGCGTGCTCTGACTATGGCATCCTCAATTCTTCGTAGAAGGGCGCGTGAAGAAAGGTGACAGCTGCTCGACTCCATTATTGAGAGGAAAGCTAGCTGCAGCAGGGAAGGTTTTAACCCCAACTTGAGCACTGTGAGGGATGTCGAGCATGAGAATGAATGGCCCTCTTGCATAGTTGAGGAGGACCCGTCCATAGGCGATTTGCCATGTATGGAGGTACCCCGTGCCATGAATTTCCCTGTTCGAACAATGACCAGAGATGATGAAGTTCCAGGATGTCTCATTGAAGAAATTCCCTGGCCTCCGCCTCAAGCTGAGGTGCCCATGGACAATGAGACCCGAGCGAAGCAGAGAATGGAAGCGGCAGGCTTGGAGAAGGACTCGGATCCGGGGAATGCTCCTCGCAGTGGATCGGGTGGCAAATTGCATGGTTTGCATCTGAGCGATGAACACCTGGCACTGGTCTACGAGCTTCGTAGCCACCTGGCGGACACGGAATTCAGGATGCTCCTCATGCACCAGCATTTAGACATTCTCCTTGGCACGCTCATCGGTGTTCCAACTCAGCACAATTGTCCCCTGTGCATGCAGGAGTTCGTCATTCCAGCGAGGCACAATTGGCAGATGGGTGAAGATGACGGTGCAAAGGATATTTAGGTTTTACTATTTCCTGACTTTTGTTTATTGTTTTCCTGTTTCATGCACTCTTGGACCAATAGCACCTGTCTTGGTTTCCTCCGGGCAGGACAGGTCCTCCACATCTACATATATTATTGCTAAAACTTCTATTAGCCCCTCAGATACTGGTTTCCGGATACCGGCAGTATTTTTTGGTGGTTTAAAGCCATGACTCTGTACTTCTGTCTAAAGTTCTGTGATTATCTAATATAGAAGGTCCTACCCCCTTTTTTTTACTAAAAAAAAAAAGAACATACCATTGCAGCGGTATTACTACAGAAGAACAGCGAAGGGTATGAACAACCCATAGCTTTCTTCAGTAAAGCGTTAAGAGATGTTTCGTTGAAGTACAAGATAATGGAGAAACAAGCTTTTTCCTTGGTAAAAGCCATCAAATATTTTAGAGTCTACATTCTCCATTCGCACACCATTGCATATGTTCTGAATGCGGTAGTGAAAGAAATTTTGACCCAGGACAATCCAGATGGAAGAAGAGGAAAATGGATTGTTTTCATTTTAGAATATGACATAGAGATTAAGCCTACGAAACTAATTAAAGGTCAAGGCCTAGAAAAATTAATGGTTGAATCTAATTTCCATGCTCTTGACATTAATTTCTTAGCTGCAGCAGATGAACAGGGTGAGACGGTGACTCTAAGCGTGAGAGAGGTATTTCTCAACTCTCCATGGTACGCGGACCTTATATTTGTTTTGCATAATTTACAAGCTCCCCCTGGTTTGACTAAGACTAAAGCTAGATTTTTGAAGTTGAAAGCATTAAAATTTTGTATTCTAGAAGGAAATCTGTATTGGAAAGATCCTGGAGGTATTTTGTTAAACTTTTTATTGAAAGATGAAGCTGACAAAGTGTTACAAGAATTTCATGCAAGAGAATGTGGTGGCCATATGAACTGGAAGGTCACAACCAACAAAATCCTCAGAGCTAGATTCTATTGGCCCACTCTATTCGTTGATGTACATCATACAGTGACTTCATGTCATCAATGTCATCTATTTGAAGGCAAAAGGAAACTCCTTCCTCTACCCCTGAAACCAATCTCAGTTGAAGCCCCTTTCCAGCAATGGGGATTGGACTTCATTGGAGAAATACACCCTCCTTCTTTAGGCCAACACAGGTGGATTCTCACTGCCACAGATTATTTTACCAAATGGATCGAAGAAGTACCAAGCAGGCAAGCCACTAATTCTGTTATTATCAAATTCCTTGAAAATAATATCTTGTCTCACTTTGGAAGTCCTAGAAAGATTATAACTGATAATGCAGCTGCTTTTCGATCGAAGAAACTCATAGATTTCTGCAACCAGTATCAAATTGGTTTGGGATATTCCACAGCTTACTACCCTCGGGGGAATGGGCTGGCGGAATCTTCAAACAAAACCTTGGTAAACATCATCAAGAAGATGTTGCAGGAAAACAAGAAGTCATGGCATAACAAGTTGGTGTTCTCATTATGGGATGACAGACTGACCACCAAAAGTTCAATCGGTATGTCACCATATCAGCTAGTTTATGGCACAGAAGCAGTTTTCCCCACTTCCGTAGGAGTCCCCATCATGAAATTGCTTCAAGACATACAAGCTGAGCCAAGTGACTCACAGAGAAGGATCAATCAGATGATTCATTTGCAGCAGTCTAGGGAAGAAGTATTCAACAAGACTCAGGTAATCCAAGAAAGCATCAAGAAGATTTTTGACAAAAGAACCAAGGAAGATGATTTTGAGCTAGGAGACTTGGTGTTGAGATGGGACGCCAGAAATGAAGACAAGGGAAAGCACAACAAATTCAATAGTCTGTGGAAGGGACCATTCATGATTCAAGCATTCAGAGGAAACAACACTTTATTGCTAAATAACGCTGATGGGACAGATCTGCCAGGAGGAGTTGTAAATGGCAGAATGTTGAAGCATTATGTACCGCCTTAATAGAGACTTGATTTTTCACTCTCCATTGTACATACAATTTTTATTTTTCACCTGCATTTTCTGAGTGAATAACATTAGTCAGTTGGTTGAAGCCCGAAGAGAAGGCCCTAAGCCGTTGACCAATGTTCTTCCATTTTTTAAGAATAAAACCAATCAATCAACGAAGGCTACTAGGCAAAAAATTTCAGAACGACAGGAACCAGGATTCTTGGCACTTCACAGGGAAAGTACCATCCCCAGGTGGAGCCACTATTATCACCCTATAAGTTATAGGATCAACTGGTGACTGGAATATTATCTATCTCTAGTGTTTTTGTTGACAAATGATTTTTCATTCTGCAAATAATTTGAAAAAGAAAAGAAAAAGAAAAAAGAAAAGAAAAAAGAAAGAAAAAGAAAAGAGGGCATAAAAGAATTTCAATAAAAACCCCATGAAATAATAGTAACTTGGTCCATACCTTTCAAGCATGGCCAAGTTCTCTTTAAATTGATGTTGATAGGGTTAGTGAATAAGTTTAGCTAAACTGTTTAATCTTAGCCAAAGTCTCTAGGTTAGATTAGTGAATAAATCTGGACAAACTGTCTAATCTTGGTCAGATAGCCCCAGGGTAGATGTAAATTCTTAACCCAACAGTTTAATCTGGGTTAATTGTCATAGATAACTAGGTTAGAATATAGGCTAGTGTCTTTACTGCAATAAAACCAACTTGATGATCAATGTTACACCATGATTTGGATACCTAAAAGGTTGTTTGACTAACCCCTTGGTGGTGTAGACATGAAAAGCCTTAGGGAAAAACCCGTGAAATGCACTTATCCTAAGTTTCTCGGTGCATGTATTTTTCGTGCCCTCACTTATGCTCCATTCATATATCAATGGTCTGTATGATTGCACTCAGATATACGGTGAAAAAATCTTTCTTGACCCCGCCGACCATTCTATCTTGAACGGAGGGGGGGGGTCTGGAATTGATGATAATATCCATGCGCATATGGATGGCTCAAGTTTAATCGCGTAGATCTACGATCAATATTTGATTCGGGACCCCCCCATTTGTTCTTCCTTTAATGGAGGGGGGGGGGGTCCAGAATGTGTGATAAAGAACACGCCCAAATCTGCGGCCAAGAAGAAAGCGCACAGATCAACGACTCAAGGTGTTTTTCGGACCCCCC
>ML819059.1:33682-45186 GCA_009831015.1 Picea engelmannii | reverse complement strand
GGGGTCCGGAATGGAATCTTTCCTTTAGCAGGACCCTATCTATACGTGGCATCTATCTACCTGTCCCGAGTCCCATCGCCTCCTACTGACTGACATACCTTCGTCACCTCCTGATGTCATCATCCACCTTTCCCCGAAAGAGTCACGTCCCATAATTTTTGTCAGTCATTCCCCCCCATTCGCTCATGGAAAGCCCCCTCACCATGATTTTTACCCCAATCGGTAACTGCCACTTCACCCATCTGTATTCCTCAATCAACGTCACCCACCATCTCACACTCTAAGTGATCTATTGGCCATTTATTACTGGGTAACCTATCCGTTAACCAGTTGACCTATCTCCCGTGCCCAATGAACACCCGTTTACTCAAAACTACCCTTATTCTTCCTACTTTCACCATTTACCCACTCATCGCACCAGCGAAATTTACACTATTTTCTCTCACATCCACAGTCGCCCCTACTAAATTTTTTTATCTTGTAGGTACTGTTGCAGTAATGGCGCCAAATTCAAAACAAGAAGAAGGAGAGGAGAATCTATTTCTCCCACCTCCTATCGACCTTGATCGGATCCCATTGGCCGACAAATATCGTATAATCACAGATACTAAGTGCGATTTCAATTTTGCATATCTCCAGTCATTTCTCAAAGAAGTTTTCCTGGACTAGAGTGACAAAATTGGAATCTGGGAGTCAAATCTACCCTTGTATCGTTTTCCTCAGATTCACTCTTTTCCAGAGTTTGCCCTCAAATGCCAAGCCCACTACATTCCTGAGCAAAGAGTCGTCATTTCCTCGTCTGGAGAAATTTTGTTCCTCATCACACCAGAAACCATTGACCAAATGATGCAAATACCCCGAGCTGACTCCGCCTCACCCTTTAACCTAGAAATTCTCACAGAGTTATACCAGAAAATGACCTTCCTCCAAAGAGCTCAAATATTTGAGCTTTCCCTCCCACCATCCGCTCAATTTCCCTCCACAAATCCCCCTTATCCTTCTTCCATGTTTTCGACCAAAGGAAACCATATCATCTCGTCCCTATGTGCCTTGTTAGGATACTATTCAGATCAGTGGGTAGATGAACCCATTCTGGGATTTTTATCCATCTTCTCTACTGATGAGAAGCCCACTACCCAGTTCGACTTCAGCACGTTCCTAGCAAACAATATTCATGAAAAATTTGTTAATTTCACCACGGAAGGCATGTTCCGGTACTCTTCCATACTGGCGTACTTGTTCATTTTCTCGCAAGCAGACAATTTTTTTTTTCCATGCAGAAGAGGGATGGAGATGGTAGACCCCAAGCAGTGACCGCATGGACCTCCTTGCTCAAGCATAACTCCACAGAGTTCAGTTTCAAGGAGTTCATCGATCAATTATACCACCCAGTGGTAAGTATGCTTAGCGACAGGCCCGAGCCTCGGATAAATGATTAAGTTCAGAGGATCCTGCATCTTTCGGATCACACCAAGACTGGTGATTGGTATTTATACCAAGATCACACTGAGATCAGAGTATACAGGTGCTAGTTGGCCCCGTATAAGCTTTTGAAATACCTTCCTGTCATAATTTTTGCTCTGGAGTATATAAGGCAGATGATAAACTCTGATGATATCCATTTTGTGTCTCTAAAGAAAAAACAACAGCTCAGAATCAAAGGGCAGATTGTCTCTTTCATATGCAACAATCATGGCGCTGGAGAAGAAGCAGACAGGCTGCTGAAGGAAATGAAGTTCTTCATGAGTTTCCCATGGAATTACGATTCATGTGGGATTATCTCCGAGATGAGGGTGAAAAACAAGAAAATCCCATATGTCCATGAATCTAGGCCTGAAGTCGAGAAATTTGAAAACCAAACAGCATGGGAACCTAACACTTTGGTCGAAGAAGAACAGCAGGATCCCCCGACCATTGTATCGCAAACAACCACACCACAGGTTCCGAAAGAGAAAAGGCCTAGGAAAGATTTATCTCCTCCTGTCACTGAGTTGTCGTCAGAAGAATTCCAATTGCATACCAAGAGGTCTAAAACCATTTTGGCTCCTAAACCGACCGGGGAAAAGGAAGTCCTGTCTACTACAGTGACCAAGGTTGATAGGCCACCCCTCAGTGCAAGCCTCCAGCATATCATAACCTTAGCATTGCCAAATAAATCTATAGATTCTCCATCGACCACCCAGCCAGGCAAGGTAGGACCGAAGCTAATCATCTTTGAAAAATATGAGTTGATGAAGAAAAGGAACCCGAGCCTGACCAGCAGCACCTGCGCTTAGTTCTGGAAGCAGACGTCGACTGCACAACATAGGCTGCTATCGAAATTTCACACCGAGAAGGGCACAATGCATATGGCGTTCCTCCAAGCACAGGTGCCAGATCCAAAGGTGATCACTGATTACAAAAGGGCCACTTTTGAATTCCAGATGAAGGATGTGCATCCGACCGATCAGATGGATCTGCACAAGAAAACAGGGGAAATGGTCTTCTATACACTGGCACATGCTTCCACTACTGCAGCCAAATTGCAAGTGTCCCTGAACAACGTCCAAACATAGTTGAAGTTGGAGAAGATATCGTCCTTTTCCAAGGACAACAAGATCAAGACTTTGGATGAATTGGTTCTTAAGATCAGGTACGATCCCTCGAGCGTGAAGGCAGCCAAGGGGATGATTAAGAAGAAAAATCATGACATAGCCTCCTTAAGGAAACAACTGAAACTACCGCCAAGAGAGGATTCGCAGGCGAAGGATATAGCATAGACAGAAGGAGAAAAAGATGAAATGCTCAAACTACTCATGGAGCAGAATGCACAACTAAAGGAAATGGAAGCTGAGATGGAGAAAATAGTAAAAGAGAAAGAACAACTGAAGCCAATGGAAGTCATTCCATTGAGTTCCATTCCAATTTCAGGAGTGAGCACAGCGTCAGTGACAGAAGTCCCATCCATGACTCCACTGACATCCCTGGAAAAGACAACCGAATTGGCTAAATCTATGGAAAAGATGAACCTGTAGGAAACAGAGATCAACAGGCTCAAAAAGGAGATTGAGAACCTTCAGGAACTCAAATCTTCCTTTCAGATCAGCCTCTCCAAGGAAAAGTTGGTGTCAGACCAACTCAGACAAGAGTTACAATAGCTCTGGAAGCAAACAATGTGATCGAGAATCGAATCCAAAAGCCTAACAGGGCTCAAAAAGGCTAAAAAATGAAAGTGCTTGGAATCCGACAAAACTAGTGCCATTATGTCCATCTCATCTTCCTGATTCTGGCCATATATTTACTTCTTCAAATGGGCTCCGTATGCAAAATTTATCGCGTTCTATCTGAAAACCCAAACAGGCAAAAAAAAAGTGGCTGACTGTACAGTCCGTACAGTGCCACGTGGTAGGCTGACTGTATAGGCTGTACGACCGTACAGCGGACGTGGAAGCTTCTGGTGATGACACATGGTAGGTGATGGAGCATGATAAGTACAGTTGGACCAATCTATGGGTGACATGTGTCACCACTTTAAGGGTGACATGTGGCACAGGATGACGTCAGCAGGTGACTGGGAATGTACGGTGGCAGGGTATGTGGCAGACACATGGAGCATCCGGCATTTGGCACGTGGCATTCTTCTATTGGTTGTTGAGGTGCCACATGGTCCAGTCATGGGTTTCCATGTGGCACCCTGTGGTTGGCTCGTGGTTGTGTAAAAGTTTATGGTTTCCACCAGGGTCGAACCCCTGACCTCTCCTCCGCGTAATGGACTGGCAAGGTCGGGCTAACCACCCGGGCCACTAGTGTTCCTTGTTAATTGTATGGAAAAAAACATATTTAAGTTTGATTAAAGGTTTCGTTGGAGGCGGAAAGGGGCCCGAGCTTAGCCCCAACCCATAGTTTCGACCGTGGTCTATCACACGCCATGTAACCAGGAGCGCGAGGGGCTTACCATGCACGGGACTGTTGTGGATAGGGACTAGCCGTAGGTTGTGGGGAATCCCACATGACTCAGACCTAACCAAATGAAAAGGGCATGGGGGTTATGCCCTCGATCCTATGCATGCGCCCGAAAACCAAGAGCCAGCCCAAACCGTTGTGCTAGCGCGCCAGGAGTGGAGGAGCCTGGCCACATGGAGGCACCCATATGACCCAGAGTGCGCGCCGAAGGGGGATGCGCCTATTATTATACAATTTTGGGTTTTTTTTGCTAATGTTCTGGTTTTCATTGATATTATGCCTATTATTAATGGATTTAATTCATTTTTGGAAGATATTGGGCATTTTTGGAGCCCAAATTTTGGGAGGAAGTTGGGGATGGATAACCAACTTCAGATCTATAAAAGTCAGGCCTGTTTGAGGCCATGGAGGACAGTCAGAGAAAAGTTATGCTGAAGGGAAGCCAAGCCAAATCCATTTTTATGCAGAGAAGCTATTGAGGAGCAGACACTTGCAGGCCATTTCTGAGAGCTCCAGACGTCTGTTTTGCATGTCGTTTTCTTTGCATGGTTCTAGAGATCTGGAAGAACATGACCAAATTAGTCTTGTAGCCAATTGGCACTGCTGCAATGTACTTTTGAGATTTTGAACAGAAATAAAGAAGCCTTCCCCACAGAGACAAACGCCCGGAGACGTAGGCAACGTTGTGTCGAACTCCGTTATCAATTCTCGTGTTATGGTTTGTTGTCTATTATTTTCCTTTCAGATCTGTATATGTGTATATGGATGTCATAAATCCTCTCTTTTCCTCATTCTTTAATTAAGCTTCTCAATTGGATAATTAACGCATGCAAAATTAAAACTCAACCATAGTCATTAAAAGATCCTACAGATCAAGTGGTATAAGAGCTCGTTGATGTTTGGATTTGAGTTTTGCATGTTAACCAGGGAAAAGATACATTGTGGTGAAGGCGAGCTTGTTGTAGAGAATCCATTAATTGGATTGAGAAAGAGACATTCTCACAGCGAGAAGATGGCATCGGAAGAAGGGATTTCTTAGGATGAGAAAGAGTTCTGGAAAACTTTCCTTGCTATGTCGAAGATGGTGAAAGTTTTGTACGAAGATTACTTGGAACGAAAAATACCATTTTTTGGTGAATCTTCAAAGGGAAAAAGTGAAGAGGAAGAGGACCATGCTCAGATTCCTCCTTCACCTCCATCAACACCTCCTTCTTCTCCTTCTTCTTCAAGTTCAAGTTCTAAATCTAATGGAAAGAAAAATGTTCATAAGAATAAGAATGAAATGCCATTGTTAAAACTTGATGTCAAATTTGAGTTGCCCATATATGATGGTGAAGTAAATGCAAAAAAACTTGAGAATTGGGTCAGGCAGATGGAGGTATACTGCAGTGTGCAACAGATCAAGGATGAGGCCACACAAATTAAGTTGGCATCTTTGAGACTTGCAGGTACAACTCTCATCTGGTGGCAAAGTAAGCTGCAAAAGGGAACATAACAAGTGGGTAATGTATTTCCATCATGGAAGAGTTTCATTTCTTCACATAGGAAACAATTATGTCCTTTGGGTTATAAAGAAAAATCATTAATTGAATGGCAATATTTAAAACTAAGAAAAGGACAAACAGTGCAAGAATACATCGATGGATTTCAAAAAATGGCATTAATGTTAGACATCCCTTTGCAAACACAAGAAACTCTTATGAAGTATATAAGAGGTTTATGCATATTAGAAACACTGTTTTCATGTTTGGACCCACTAACCTTGATGAGGTTTATGTTCAAGCTACGTATATTGAAGCAGGGAAAGCAGGTGTGTCAGGGGAATCATCGTCTTTAAGGAAAGAGGACAAGAGGAAAAGGCATGGCAAGAATGCAAATGCAGTGACAAGGAAGGAAGGAAATCCCTCTTGCAAGCATTGCAAGAAAGAGGGACATGATGAGGATAAATGTTGGCAGTTGCATTCCGAGAAGAGGCCAAAGTGGTTCAAAGAAAAGAAGGGAACGCAAACAGTGGCAACGACAACAAAACCCACAGACTTGGGATCGGATTCAGGTGATGAGTCAAAGATCTCATTGGTTGGTGTGACAGGTAAATTTGGTGAAGACATTGATCGTAGAAGCAAGTTGTTTCATATAAGGGTAATCATGCGACACACTAAGATAGACACATTAATCGACAGTGGATCTCAATCTAATCTAATCTCAGAATAATTGGTTAAGAAATTGGGATTAAAAACACAAACTCATCATAAGCCTTACACACTTAAATGGATAAGCAATCATCATCAAATGCACATAACAAAGCAGTGCACAATAAAATTTGCAATTTCATCTAAGTATGTTGACAAAATAACATGTGATGTAGTGTCATTAAGAGAATGTGGAATGGTCTTAGGTAGTCCATACTTATATGATCGTAAGGCAATCTTCTACAGGACAAAGAATCAATATCAATTCACTAAAGTAGGTCAATATTATGTGGTTCATGATCATCATGTTAAAGAAAATAAAACACTCCAAACAATGGAACAATTAAATAAGGCAGTGCAAGCAAGAAACAAACCAATAATTGTTTCAAATGAAGTAATCGATCTTAAGCAAGAACAAGAAATGATTGTTGAATGGAAAATCAATCATAAGTTGCTTCAAGATAAGCTCATGTCGTGAAGATATTTCAAGTATATCAGCTCATTTGCATTCGTCTTTTTGATGTTGTCATTAGTAATGTTTTCTACATGGATGATAGTGACTTCAGTAAGATGTAACAGGGTTCAAATGGCTAACAATATATTGTGAGTTGTCATGATTGTGTTACAGTTAATCTTGATGAGACAGGTGCACATGACAGAGTTCAGAGACAGCGGACAAGCCGGGTGGCCTATCCCGAGCTTGTTGACTGGTCAGTAACCTTTTGGGGACCAAAAGGTCTTTTAGTGGGGAAGTGTGATCCAGAATCAGATCCAAAAGCCTGATAGGGCTAAAAAAGGCTCAAAAATGAAAGTGCTCGGAATCTGATGAAACCAACACCATTGTGTCCGTCTCATATTCCTGATTTTGGCCATATATTTACTTCGTCAAACGGGCTCTGCATGCGAAAGTTATCGCGTTATGTCTGAAAACCCAAACAAGCAAAAAAAAAGTGGCTGACTGTACAGTTTGTACAGTCCGTACAGTGCCACATGGCAAGCTGATTGTATAGGCCGTACAACAAACATGGCATCTTTTGGTGACGACACGTGGCAGGTGATGGAGCATGATAGGTACAGTTGGACCAATCTATGGGTGACACGTGTCACCACTGTAAGGGTGACACATGGCATGGGATGACGTCAGCAGGTGACTGGGCAGGTACGGTGGCAAGGTATGTGGAAAACACGTGGAGCATCCGAAATTTGGCAAGTGGCATTCTTTTATTGGTTGTTGAGGTGCCACATGGCCCAGTCATGGGCTGACACGTGGCACCCTGTGGTTGGCTCGTGGTTGTGTAAACGTTTATGGTTTCCACCGGGGTCGAACCCCCGACCTCTCCTCCATGCAATGGACTGGCAGGGCCAAGCTAACCACCCGGGCCACTAGTGTTCCTTGTTAACTATATGGAAAAAAACATATTTAATTTTGATTAAAGGTTTCGTTGGAGGCGGAAAGGGGTCGGGGCTTAGCCCCAACCCATGGTTTCTACCGTGGTCTATCACATGTCATGTAACCAGGAGCGCAGGGGGGCTTACCATACACAGGACTATTATGGATAGGGACTAGCCGCAGGTCACGGGGAATCCCACGTGACCCATACCTAACCAAACGGAAAGGGCACGGGGTTTATGCCCTCGATCCTATGCATGCACCCGAAAACCAAGAGCCATCCCGGACCGTTGTGCTAGCGCGCCAGGAGTGGAGGGGCCTAGACACATGGAGGCGCCCATATGACCCAGAGTGTGCACCGAAGGGGGCTGCACCTTATATTATACAATTTTGGGTTTTTGTTTTGCTAATGTTCTGATTTTCTTTGATATTATGCCTATTATTAATGGATTTAATTCATTTTTGGGAGATATTGGGCATTTTTGGAGCCCAAATTTTGGGAGGAAGTTGGGGATGGATAACCAACTTAAGATCTATAAAAACCAGGCCTGTTTGATTCCATGGAGGATAGTCAGAGCAGATTTATGATGAAGGGAAGCCAAGCCAAAGCCATTTTTATGAAGGGAAGCTATTGAGGAGCAGACGCTTGTGGGCCATTTCTGGGAGCTCCGGACGTCCGTTTTGCGTGCCGTTTTATTTGCAGGGTTACAAAGATCTGGAAGAACATGACCAAATCAGTCTTGTGGCCAATTGGCACTGCTATGATTTACTTTTGATCTTTTGAACAGAAATAAAGAAGCCTTCCCCACATAGACAAAGGCCTGGAGACGTAGGCAACCTTGTGCCAAAATCCGTTATCAATTCTCGTGTTATGGTTTGTTGTCTATTATTTTCCTTTTAGATCTATATATGTGTATATGGATGTCATAAATCCTCTCTTTTCCTCATTCTTTCATTAAGCTTCTCGATTGGATAATTAACGCATGCAAAATTAAAACTCAACCAGTCATTAAAAGATCCTATGGACCACAGTGGCAGGTAAAAATTTGGCCGAGGTTAAAGAAAGTGTATGGACAGACATCACCAAGTCCATGAATGAGATATGGCCCATGATACAGATCATGTTTGAGTAGAATGAATTGGTGCAGAGAAGCAAATAGGACATTGAGAAGATCAGATCAGAATTGGGAGAGATGCCAACATAGGCTAACGAAATCATCAAGTTCCTAAATTCTAAGACCAGGGAGGAGCTGGAAGAGATGAAAATTGAGGATAGAACAGAGACCATCCTCGAGGTCAAAAGAGTTTTAACCAAGAGACGATTAATGCTTCAACTGGAAGAAAAGGTTCAGGCCATGGACCTAGGGGTACAAAGATTTTTTAGTAAGATTGAGGCTCTACAGAAGAAAGGTCTTCCTGGTCTGAAGGTAATCAATGATAAATTGATGACACTCCTAGACTACAAAAAGAGACTGGCTGATGTTGCTAAGGATAGTTCAAATTTTGCAGGAATTCAAGGCAGCATCACTGGCAAAGCATTTCTAGATGCACTTCAGTGGGATATCAGTATTCAACATGAGATTCGATACATCTTCGTCACCAAACCTACCTTCGCCAAGTACATAGAAATGGACGAAGTTTATCAAAGGATACTCAAAGTCAACATGCCCAGTCATCTTCTATGGGAGGAAATATGTGATCTGATCGAGTAGATGATGAGCTGTCCCAGCTCAGTCATTTGTCCAGTCAGATGAGGTTGTGCAGAGGCCTCACCAATGGTCCACCCAGAAAATAGCATGCAGTTGTGGCACATCATCAAGCAGTTCCTAGATTTATGAAATTTGTTAAGTTAGTTAGGCTAAACATAGTTTTAGCACATCTTGGTCATTAATGACAAGATCGTTTGTAATTTTGAGTTATAAATACTTCATCTTTCGAAGTATTGAGGGTTGTTGATCTTCACACCCTGCAAGCTATCAGACTGTAATATTTTTGAAGAGATCTTCCATTAATACAAAGAGTCACTTTACAAGATTCTTGCGTGTATTCATTGGTGATGTTGTTCTCTCTAAGTTAAATGTTCTCACTTTGTTATCATACTGTTTTCTAAATATAATCTTTGAAAGTAACGAACGTTGCAGGATTTATCTCGTATACCCTGTTTCTGACTCAAAATATTTAAGTGTTTTATCTTCTCATTTTACAATAAAGAAATTCTTAATTGCTTCTTTGCTGTAATTGTCTTTCTCATCTTTTCTGCTATTCCTCATTTATGCCACTAAAGAATCCAATGATTCTGTTATCTCACACTGTGAAAGGTTCCTTTGTTTTTTTTGGTTCGGATTTCATCTTTACGACATGGACCCCATAGCCCAATGGATGTGTAAATTATCTCAACCAACTTGAAAAAAACTACAACAATAAAACCGACTTATTTATTTATCTAGCCTAATATTTAAAAATTTGAAACCTATCTAAATCATATAGAGAGATCCCTCTCTGAAGTTGGAAGGGCTAGATCCCAGCTTCAAAAGTGGTTGGATAAAGTTACCTCTCGTAGATTTCTTCTTTCTAACAACCTCTTGGAAGTTTACAGAGAGCTAACATAGTGGCGACCGTACTGGGGAAGAAGAGAACTAAAAATTTATAGCTTTACGTTTTCTTTTCCCTAGAAGAAAGTTTGTTCCTGAGATATTGCAAATTTGAGAAGAAAGTAATGTTTAGAGGTTGATTAAAATTTGTACATATTATTTTCAGACTCGTAAAACTAAAAAGTATATATATAAAAATCAAAAAGAAATCTGGCTCCCAAGAAAGTTTATACTCAATCTCATCCAGACCCAGAACCTGCGTTATTAATTGTTCAACAACACGGGTATTCCAACAGAGGACGAACACCTTCAGTAAGAACTCACATAACCAGATCAAAGATCAACACACCGATGTTTTCACATGGTAAAACCCCTACAGGGAAACATCCACGACCCCAGCCAACGCGACCACTTGGAGCAGTTTATTAATGCAAAGAAAAAGATTATAGAGAGATTTTACAAGAGAGTTTCTCACAATCGATCATTGGCAAATGACCCTCCATGATATTTAAATAGAGATCATGAACCAATCGAGTTTTAAGCCACAGATCAATGGTCGTTAAGATCAAGGAGAGTATGAACCGTCGGATCACTCTATGTCGGGAACATATCGTGACCGTCAGATTGCCTAACTACAAATGCATACTAATGCATACTAAATAAACACACTTTTACCTAACAACATATTAGACCAAGTAGATCTTAACTAACTCCTAAGTGTCTAAATATCCTAACATCCCCCCTTAAGAACAACTTGGGATATGATTGAAGGATTTACAATAATGACACAATAGGAGAAGGAAGTAGGCATTAGAGCCTATCCCCCCTTAATGACAACTTCCTGAACTCCTAACATAGATCGAAGTTTGGAAAACTTCACTTCGGTAAGAGACTTTGTGAAAATGTCTGCAACTTGATCTTATGTAGGGCAAAAGAGCACTTCAATAACTTGATCATGAATAAGCTTTCTGATGAAGTGCATGTTTAGCTCGATGTGTTTGCTATGCTAATGTTGAACTGGGTCTTTGGCGAGCTTGATGGCACTTTGATTGTCACACCAAAGTCTAGTTGGATGCTGGTGCTGGAATCCAAACTCTGAAAGGATCTGTCGAAGCCACAGGGCTTTCTGACTTGCATTTACCGCTGCTCGGTACTCTGCTTCTGCTGAAGAAAGTGCAATAGCTTGTTGTTTCTTACAGGCCCAAGTGACAGGTCCTGAACCAAGGCTGAAAACATAACCTATAGTAGACTTCCGATCATCGGGGTCGCCGGCCCAATTTGAATCAGTGAAACCAACCAATAAGGGAGTCCCCCCTGAACTGTAATGTATCCCAAACTGAACAGTACCACGAACATAGCGAAGTATCCTTTTAGCTGCTTTCCAATGGCTTT
>ML819059.1:6288-23259 GCA_009831015.1 Picea engelmannii | reverse complement strand
GGGGGGGGGGTTCTGGAATTGCTGATAAGACCCGCGCACATCTAGATGATTCAGGTTTAAGCAGGAAGATCTATGATCAATATTGGATTTCGGACCCCCCCATCCGTTTTTCCTTTAATGGAGGGGGGGAGTTCAGAATGTGTGATAAAGAACATGCCCAGATCTGCAGCCAAGAAGCAAGCACACAGATCAATGACTCAAGGTGTTTTTCAGACCCCCCCGACTGATCTTCTTTTAACTAAAGGGGGGGGTGGGGGTCTGGAATGGAATCTTTCCTCTGGCAGGCCCCTATCTATATGTGGCATCAATCTACTGGTCCCGAGTCCCATCGCCTCCTATTGATTGAAATACCTTCGTCACCTCCTGATGTCATCATCCACCTTTCCCCAAAAGAGTCACGTCCCATAATTTCTATCAGTCGTTCCCCCCCATTCGCTCATGGCAAGCCCCCTCACCATGATTTTTACCCCAATCGGTAACCGCCACTTCACCCATCTGTATTCCTCAGTCACCGTCACCCACCATCTCACACTCTAAGTGATTCGTTGGCCATTTATTACTAGATAACCTATCTGTTAACCAACTGAACTGTCTCTTGCACCCAATGGACACCCGTTTACTCAAAACTACCTTTATTCTTCCTACTTTCAACATTTACCCACTCATCGCACCAAATAAATTTACACCGTTTTCTCCCCCATCCACAGTCGCCCCCACTAACGTTGTTTTTCTTGCAGGTACTGTTGCAGTAATGGCGCCAAAGTAAAAACAAGCAGAAGGAGAGGAGAATCCATTTCTCCCACCTCCTGTTGACCTTGACCAAATCCCACTGGCCGACAAAGATCGTTTAATCGCAGATACTAAGTGCGATTTCGATTTCACAGATCTCCTGTCATGGCTCAAAGAACTTTTCCTGGACCAGAGTAACGAAATTGGACTCTGGGAGTCAAATATACCCCTGTATATTTTTCACTAAAGTTGATTTGCAGGTAATGCCTAGGGGACAAAACATTTTGGCAGACGGATTGGCTATGTCAGCAGTCACATGTAAGTTTCCTTTTCGCTCGACTCGCCCATACACGGTAGAGGTGAAGTGTAGACCAACCGTTCTTGACAATATCAGGTACTGGCAAGTGTTTGGTAATGATGATCAAATCGAAGACTTTCTACAGTGTAAAAATGATTTTGAATGTACAAATATAGATTTAGAGAATGAAGATGAAAATTTAAATAGATTTGATTTTTAAAATGATAGTGTAAATAGTGTAGATTCAGGAGAATTAGGCGATGATGAGATGGAGACTTATATTCTGCATTTGAAAAGTAATGTTTTACCTAGGGGTCTAGTTCCTTTAGAGGACTTGTTTGATTTTAACGATGTAGCCAAAAAACTGAAAATTTAAGCCAGTGGACAAGAAGTCGAAGATTGTAATATAGGGGCAAAAGAGAAACCCAGGATGGTCAAATTGTCCAAATCATTACCCCCAGAGAAAAAACTCAAATACATTGAGTTGTTCAAAGAATATTCAGATGTCTTTGCCTGGGGTTATGAGGATTTAAAATCTTATGATACCAACATCATACAACATAATATTTCAATAAAAGAAGACCAAAAAACATTCAGACAGAAACTTAGGAGAATAAATCCCAAGTTACTCCCTCTGATAGAAAAGGAAATCAAAAAAATGTATGATGCCAAAATCATAGTCTCGTTACGTTTTTCCAAATGGGTCTCCAATTTGGTCCCGACACGTAAGAAATCTGGGGAAATCAGGCTTTGCATTGATTTCTGAAATCAGAATAAGGTCTCCCTGAAGGACAATTACCCCTTGCCAAAAATGGACCACATACTACAAAGGGTAGTCGGATCCAGTCAAATCTCTTTGTTGGATGGTTTCTCGGGTTATAATCAGGTCCTCGTCCACCCAGATGACCAAGACAAAACTACTTTCACTACACCATGGGGAACTTTCATGTATGTGAAAATGACTTTTGACTTGATGAACGTTGGAGCCACTTTCCAGAGAGCGATGGACATCGCCTTTGTGGAAGTGTTAGGTAAATTTATCATCATCTATCTCGACGATGTAACCGTGTTTTCCCAATCTGATGACGAGCACCTGAGACATCTCAGACGAGTCTTTGAGAAATGCAGGAGGTTTGGGATTTCTTTAAATCCTAAGAAAAGCCTTTTTGTACTAGAGGAAGGAAAACTGCTAGGGCACATAATCTCCAAGGATAGAATCTAAATAGACCCCAGCAGAATCGAGGCCATATAAAAATTAGAACACCCAAGAAACATCAAAGAATTACAGTCTTTTATCGGAAAAATAAATTTTCTATGAAGATTCATACCCAATCTAGAAGAGCTCCTCAAAAACATTACAAATATGTTAAAAAAGGACGTAAAAATAAAATGGGACACCGAGTCCAAGCAGTCTTTCGAGCAAGACAAACAAGCACTCACACATGCCCCCGTCTTGATCAGTCCTGATTTTACCAAGGATTTCTATCTTTTTTCTTTCGCTTCCGAATCATACCATTGCAGCGGTATTACTACAGAAGAACAACGAAGGGCATGAACAACCCATAACTTTCTTCAATAAAGCGTTAAGATATGTTGCTTTGAATTACAAGATAATGGAGAAACAAGCTTTTTCCTTGGTAAAAGCCATCAAAGATTTTAGAGTCTACATTCTCCATTCCCACACCATTGCATATGTTCTGAATGCGGTAGTAAAAGACATTTAGACCTAGGACAATCCGGATGGAAGAAGAGGAAAATGGATTGCTGTCATTTTAGAATATGACATAGAGATTAAGCCTACGAAACTAATTAAATGTCAAGGCCTAGCAAAATTAATGGCTAAATCTAATTTCCATGCTCTTGACATTAATTTATTAGCTGCAGCAGATGAACAGGGCAAGATGGTGACTCCAAGCGTGAGAGAGGTATTTCTCAACTCTCCATGGTACGCGGACCTTATATTTGTTTTGCATAATTTACAAGCTCCCCCTGGTTTGCCTAAGACTAAAGCTACATTTTTTAAGTTGAAAGCATTAAAATTTTGTATTCTAGAAGGCAATCTGTATTGGAAAGATCCTGGAGGTATTTTGTTAAACTGTTTATTGAAATATGAAGCTGACAAAGTGTTACAAGAATTTCATGCGGGAGAATGTGGTGGCCATCTACAATGGAAGGTCACAGCCAACAAAATCCTCAGAGATGGATTCTATTGGCCCACTCTATTTGTTGATGTACATCATACAGTGACTTCATGTCATCAATGTCAGTTGTTTGAAGGCAAAAGGAAACTCCTTTCTCTACCCATGTAACCAATCTCAGTTAAATCCCCTTTCCAACAATGGGGATTAGACTTCATTGGAGAAATACACCCCCATTCTTCAGGCCAGCACAGGTGGATTCTCACTGCCATGGATTATTTTACCAAATGGATCGAAGCAGTACCAAGTAGGAAAGCCATTGATTCTATTATTATCAAATTCCTCGAAAATAATATCTTGTCTCACTTTGGATGTCCTATAAAGATTATAACTGATAATGCAGTTGCTTTTCGATCGAAGAAACTCATAGATTTCTGCAACCAGTATCACATTGGTTTGGGACATTCCACAACTTACTACCCTCAGGGGAATGGGCTGGCAGAATCTTCAAACAAAACCTTGGTAAACATCATCAAGAAGACGTTGCAGGAAAACAAGAAGTTGTGGCATAAGAAGTTGGTGTTTTCATTATGGGGTGACAGACTGACCATCAAAAGGTCAATCGGTATGTCACCATATCAGCTGGTTTATGGCACAGAAGCAGTTTTCCCCACTTCCTTAGGAGTCCCCGTCATGAAGTTGCTTCAAGACATACAAGCCGAGCCAAATGAATCACAGAGAAGGATCAATTAGATGATTCATTTGCAGCAGTCTAGGGAAGAAGTATTCAAAAAGACTCAGGTAGTCCAAGAAAGCATCAAGAAGATTTTTGACAAAAGAACCAAGGAAGATGATTTTGAGCTAGGAGACTTGGTGCTGAGATGGGACACTAGAAATGAAGACAAGGGAAATCATAGCAAATTCGATAGTCTGTGGAAGGGACCATTCATGATTCAAGCATTAAGGGGAAACAACACTTTCTTGCTAAATAACACTGATGGGATAGATCTGCGAGGAGGACCTGTAAATGGTAGAATGTTGAAGCATTATGTACCGCCTCAGTAGAGACTCAAGTTTTCACTCTCCATCGTACATACCATTTTTATTTTTCGCCTGCATTTTTTGAGTGAATAACATTAGTCAATTGGTTGAAGCTCGAAGAGAAGGCCCTAAGTCGTTGACTACTGTTCTTCCATTTTTTGAGAATAAAACCAATCAATCAACGAAGGATACTAGGAAGAAATTTTCAGAACGACAGGAACCAAGATTCTTGGCACTTCACAGGGAAAGTACCATCCCCAGGTGGAGCCGCTGTTATCACCCTATAATTTATAGGATCAACTGGTGACTGGAATATTATCTATCTCTAGTGTTTTTGTTGACAAATGATTTTTCATTTTGCAAATAATTTGAAAAAGTAAAGAAAAAAGAAAAGAAAAAAGAAAGAAAAAGAAAAGAAAGAAATGAAAAATAAAAAAGAAAGAAAAAGAAAAGAAAGAAAAGAAAAAGAAAAGAGGGCATAAAAGAATTTCAATAAAAGCCCCATACAATAATAGTAACTTGGTCCATACCTTTCAAGCATGGCCAAGTTCTCTTTAAATTGATGTTGATAGGGTTAGTGAATAAGTTTGGCTAAACCTTTTAATCTTAGCCAAACTGTCTAGGTTAGATTAGTGAATAAATCTTGCCAGACTGTTTAATCTTGGTCAGATAGCCCCAGGGTAGATGTAAATTCTTAACCCAATAGTTTAATCTGGGTTAATTGTCATAGAAAACTAGGTTAGAATATAGGCTAGTGTCTTTACTGCAATAAAATTAGCTTGATGATCAATGTAAAACCATGTTTTGGATACCTAAAAGGTTGTTTGACTAACCCCTTGGTGGTGTAGACATGAAAAGCCTTGGGAAAAAACCCATGAAATGCACTTATCCTAAGTTTCTCGGCGCATGTATTTTCCGTGCCCTCACTTATGCTTCGTTCATATATCAATGGTCCGGATGATTGCACCCAGATCTACGGTGAACAGATCTTTCCTGACGCCCCCCCCCCCCNGGGGGGGGGGGGTCTGGAATTGCTGATAAGACCTACGGGCATCTGGATAGCTCAGGTTTAAGCTCACAGATCTACTATCAATATTGGATTCGAGAGACCCCCCGTCCATTCTGCATTTAATGGGGGGGGGGGTTGGAATGTGAGATAAAGAACACGCCCAGATATACGACCAAGAAGCAAGCGCATAGATCAATGGCTCAAGGTGTTTTTCAGACCCCCCCCCGACTGATCTGCTTTTAACTTAAGGGGGGGGGTCCGAAATGGAATCTTTCCTCTTGCGGGCCCCTATCTATACGTGTCATCAATCTACCAGTCCCGAGTCCCATCGCCTCCTACTGACTGACATACCTTCATCACCTCCTGATGTCATCATCCACCTTTCCCCGAAAGAGTCATGTCCCATAATTTTTGTCATTCGTTCCCCCCCATTCGCTCGTGGAAATCCCCCTCACCATGATTTTTACCCCAATTGGTAACCACCACTTCACCCATCCGTATTCCTCAATCACCGTCACCCACCATCTCACACTCTAATTGATCCGTTGGCCATTTATTACTGGATAACCTATCTGTTGACCAGCTGACCTGTCTCCCACGCCCAACGGACACCCGTTTACTCAAAACTACCCTTATTCTTCTTACTTTAACCATTTACCCACTCATCGCACCAGAGAAATTTACACCGTTTTCTCCCCCATCCACAGTCACCCCCGCTAATGTTGTTTTTCTTGCAGGTATTGTTGCAGTAATGCCGCCAAAGTCAAAACAAGCAGACAAAGAGGAGAATCTATTTATCCCGCTTCCTGTCGACCTTGACTGGATCCCACTGGCCGACAAAGATCGTTTAGTTGCATATACTAAGTGTGATTTCGATTTCGCAGATCTCCAGTCATCAAATCTACCATAAATAGTGATGAAATTGGACTCTGGGAATCAAATCTACCCCTGTATCTTCTTCCTTAGATTCACTCTTTTCTAGAGTTTTCCCTCAAATGCCAAGCCCACTACACTCCCGAGAAAAGATTCGTCATTTCCTCGTCTGGATAAATTCTATTCCTCATCACGCCAGAAAGCATCGACCAAATGATGCAAATACCCCGAGTTGACTATGCCTCACCCTTTAACCTAGAAATTCTCACAGAGTTTTTCGTACATGTAGGTGTGTTGTAGTGGGCACAGTTGTGTATGTATGTGGGTTGGAGGAAGGTGAATCATGTATGTACATAGGTTGCAATGGGATCAGTTGCATATGTACACGGGTTTCAGTAAGGTGAATCACGTAAAACCATACAAATTTTTTGGGAAAGAGTAGGTCCGTAAAAGATGATGTGAGCAACAATATAGGTGACGTTAGTAGGTCATACATGTGGTCTGCAACAATTTTGTGGGTAGAAGAAATTTCCAGGGATTTGTTAAGGTTTTGTTTTCTAATTTCCGGTTATTGGAGGACAAGGTTGTCCTCAAATTTTGGTGAAATTGTATTGGCTGGGAGGGCTGGTTTTTCCGTTGGAATTTCTAAAATTAACAAATTTATAGAACATAAAATTTGTTTCTCATGTGTATTGATGATTCATCTCTGACATTGTTATTTTCGCTGCATATATTTTCAGTGTAAAATTGTTCAATGATAATAGCTAGGGTTTACTATTAGCTCACTAAGAAGCAATTTTCAGATCTGAAAATTGGTTACATAGAGTTGCATGTGAAAATTGACATGTTAAAGGATAAATAAGACTCGAGATGAAGAGGTAAAACATAAGGTATGCATAGTCATGAGATGTAAATGGTTTATAGTTTGGGCATATATAATGGGCTTGTAATTTTTTGGGAATTTATTAAATCATTTGGAATGCTTGTTGTACCTAAGATGAAATGTTGTAATGATGCATATGTATTGTATGGGGTGCATGGTCAATTGTGCCTGAGAACCTATAAGTTTTGGTCCAAGATGTAAAACTTAGTTATAGGTAAGTTGAATTCCCCAACTATTTTGTAAGCCCTATTGAGTGAGCCCTACATGGATTAGTGTGGTAGCACATGTAATCATGTACTATGTATCCCTTTTATGCATAGAGAAGATGTGGCATCAAGTTTTGGAATCAACCACTCAATAAGTACGAGGGTGGAAAATGAACTTGTTTCTAAGCTTGATGCTGAGTAAGAAAAATTGAATCTTTGATTAAAAGGGAAATGCGAGATGGATTAATCTCAAACTGTGAGTTGGTTGGGACCAAGTTATGATTAAAGGAGAGTTTAACATGTTGATGAACCAGGTAAGTGAAAATGATTCCTAGAGAACTAGCGGCTATAACAGATGGAACCCTATGTATCTCGGTAGATGGATTGTATATGTGCGACCTCCCAGTCTAAGGATCGTTCAAAAACCCCTCTGAGCCGAAGCGGCTCCTTCGAGTCCGTATCGGACCCTCAAAATTTCTCAATCCATAGGTCCTTCAAGTCTCCCCATGGCCTCTGTATACGTCCATGGACCTGTTCCCCGAAAATAGAATTTTGGGTCCTGGGACTCCTTGAGTCCTGATGTCGAGAGTCCTTGACTCCTCGATCTCCCGGTCTCCAAAATGCTGATTTGCCGAATTGGCTTCACTCGGGGTTAGTCCCCTGGGATATACCTTTAGTCCATATGACCAACCCTCATATGACCGCAGTCCTCTTGGGATTCATCGACGCAATGCACCCAACTTCCTGTCCTCAAGACTTCCGAAAAGATGATTTCTGGAATGCTGAAAATACCTGTGTCCCGACTTCCTCCTCCTTTTGCGATTTTGGGTTTTTCAATGCCAAAATGCTCTGACCTTATGTCTATGGGATCCATGGAATGCCGAATCCCGAAATCCCAATATCAAGTGTGGCCACAACATCACTCTCCTCTATGTCGCGTTTCGCGATTTCGGATTTCTAATTGCCGAAATGATCGATCCTTTGTCTTCAAAACTCTCAAAGTTCTGAACTATGAAATGACCACGAATACCTCATATCTCCGTGACCCGTGATTTTCCTCAGTAGCTTTGGGTTTTCTCATTTCAGGCTTCTGTGACTTCTACAACTATGGCTCTGTGCATGAAAGCACTACTCCTCCTCAGCTTCTCTCCTTGAATCCTCAAAGGATTCTTTGACTTCTACGCTCCTTATAGAGTCTTTGCATGCACGAAGGTCCTATCTCTTCTAAGATTTTCCTGTAGATTTGACCTCTAAGGGATTAACCCTTTTTCCTTCTCCCTTATATGGAGAATCAGATGCCCTCTTGGCACTCTCTTGCTCAAGCAACTTCTTGCTGAGTCTGCAGGGTGTTCAACAACCCTATGAAGATCCTTCCTTGAACTCTTCTTCTATTCCAGAAATCAAAAGAGTTCTTTCCTTTTGTGCTCTATCTTCACACTAACTCAATGCCCTCCTAACAGAGTTTCCCCAGATTTCTCTCAGTGACTCTATTTTCTTCTTGAACTCACAATGGAGTTCCTCCTCAATGCAACCCGTGCATCTACTCAATGCCCACCTGACAGAGTTCTTGCAGAATCCCGCAACGATTATGTCTTCCACTGTGTCTTCCTCTACACAGTATTGCCTCCAAGGTGTTCAACAAACTTGAGGTCTTCCTCTGAGTCAATGATTTTAGTTGGTGTGCCCTCCTAGCACGTCCTTGTCCAAATTCTGCAGAATTGGAAGTGCTCTCTAAGCACTGACTATCAGAACCCGTAGTGTTCTATCATGCCCTCTTGGCATGAAGTCTCAAAGAACTCCAACCTGAAATCAAAGAACTCTACAGATAGCAGAACCTATCTGTCCCTGTAAATTCACATCTACAACATACATTCACAACATAAATAGAACAGACATAGACATTCACAGAACATAGAAAATATGCAGGAAAAACTTCTCTGGTTTGTATTAATATCAAATGCCTCATTTACAATGTGTTCCTGATCTCAGACTTTGATAGAGTCTCGACTCCTCCTCTCTGATATCTTCTCTAACTCTTGATACCTACCCAAAACAAGATCAAATATCTTTTACATGAGGGGGCTCTTCGATATCTTCCCTCCATCCTCACCAACTCTCATTTAATTACATTGAATTACCAATAAATGGTTGTCTAGTCCGAATCAGAGCTAGATCCATCCTTACAACCATTAAGGCTATCTACATCTAAAGCCTACATATATGCACGACCTCAGGGCTCTAACAACCTTACAAGCATCTAATTATATTCAAATTCAAAATTTGAAATGAGGGTTGCGCCTCTCTTCCTTCATCAAATGTGTGCACTGATGTGCCTCGCTTGGCTGGCGCGTGATGAAGTGGAGTGATTCTCCTGCATCATACTCCTTAGCTGCAAAAATCATGAGCTCCTTCTCATGAGCTTCCCATCTCGGCTGTTGAAATCCTCCTGGATCCCAAACAATTCTTTGGAGTTGTTCATCTACTCCATTTCTCTGTTGTTACTGCTTCCACTGCTCTGCTGTTGTTGTTGCTACTTTTCTTCCCAGTCTTTCCTTACTGGTAGTCTTTGTTGATATCAACATCAGCCTTATGATGTCTTCTACCACTTCATCCAACTGCTGCAATGGCTGGATCTGTCCATGCAGTCTCCTCAGCTGCATTTTCTTTCTGCAAATGGGCAGATCACCATGATCTACCATGCCATCTTCTTCATCTCTTGTGGCCTTGACTTGCCACCCTGTTGCAGATTTCATCTCTGCAGTCTTCTTAATGAACTGTTGCTCAGCTTCCTCTTCATCTGACAGTGTTGCTACTACCATTCCCCTTGTTGGTGTGTGTCCATATTCTTCTAGTTGTTCTTTATCCTGGAATTCTCTTTTGTCTTCAGCTGCATACCTCAGTACTGCAATGTTCATCACCCGTTCAGCTCCTTGGCTGAAATCTATGAGAAATTTCTCACAATGCTCTTTTGCCAACATCTGTTGATGGAAATCACTCGATGGATCTAGATTTTTCAGCCAATCCTCCAGTATTTCCAAATCCATCTCACATGGAGTGATCAATCTATCTGCCTGCTCTTTTTCCATTGTTAGCTTCAGTGCTGCAGTCTTCTTAGCTCCCTGGCTGAAACTGTTGAGCCATTCCTTGGAATGCTCATTTTCCTTTTCTTGGGCAACCTCTAACATCTGCTCCACTTCTCCTTTGACAGTTGCATTTGGCTGTCCTTCTCCTATTGTTTCTCCTTCATCGACAACACAAATCCTTGTCTCAATTGGGCTTCCTGGTAGGAATATTCGAATTCCTCCAACCATTAGAAGATTCCTCCGATCCTCCTCCTAGATGGTGCAAGGTTTTAACTTGTCATCATCTTCATTCACATGATCTTCAAAATCACATGAATCTCCACTTACCATCATCCCTTACTGATATGAACTCACCTCCGAGTTCATGAGACTTTCACATAGCCTCATTTCAGTTCCCATGCCCACCTGGCAAATTGGGATTTTCCTGCTGCCCTCTTGGTAGTCTATGATATCCTACAGTGATCTCGTCTTAATGCCCTCCTGGAAATATGAAATTCCCCTGTTGTCCTCTTGACAGTTCGTGAGATCCCTCAATGATCTCGTCTCATTGCCCTCTTGGCAATTGGGAACTTTTGCTCTGCCCTCTTGGCAGTCCTTGAGATCTTCAACTAATTCCATGTCATCCTCACTACTAAGGTTTCTACCATCCTTTGGTTCGCACACCTGAACCATTTTCTCCTCTGGTCTGTTGAGGTTTTCAGTATGCCTCAACCACCTTCTCAACAACTTCTGTTGTCTTTTGGCCATCAATGCCCTAACTGGCCATTTAAACTTCGTCCTGATGGGCCATTCATACACCCATCGCGACCTTGTATCTTGTTGCACCCGCAATGCAAGTTCATCCATCCTTGCCCTGATCTCGGCAAGATCTTTATCCCTTGAAACATTCTCCTACTGTTGGTGGTTATTCTTTCCACCGCGTGCATGACCTTCAGTAGTCATTCTGCCCGCTTTCTATCTATCCTCCTGAAAGATCTGCTGCTGTCACTCTGCAACCCTGAGCATTCCCATCATTTCCTTGCAGTCCTCTTGATTGTCTTTCTATACTACTGCTTACCTGCAAACAATCATTACAGAGTTTCCAACACTCTAATTTCCTTTGTCTGTCTCTGCAAGCTACCTCTGATACCACAATTGACGTGCATCAGAGTATCTTCTTTCTTTCTCCCTCTGCCTGAAATATACAAACAGAGTCCATCTCTGATACCACACTTGGCGCAGACGCCCCCCTGCCTCTACAGGTTTTGCGTGACCTCTCGGTCTAAGGATCGTTCAAAAACCCCTATGATCCAAAGCGTTTCCTTCGAGTCCCTATCGGACCCTCAAAATTTCTCAATGAACAGGTCCTTCAACTCTCCCCACGACCTCTGTATACATCCGTGGACCTTTTCCTCAAAAATAGAATTTTGGGTCCCGGGACTCCTTGAGTCCCGATGTCGAGAGTCCTTGACTCCTCGATCTCCCAGTCTCTGAAATGTCGATTTGTCGAATTGGCTTCACTTGGGGTTAGTCCCTTGGGCTATACCCTTAGTCCATATGACCACCCCTCATATGACCCCAATCCTCTTGGGGTTCATCGACACAAAGCACCCGACTTCCTGTCTTCAAGACTTCCGAAAAGCTGATTTTCGGAATGTAGAAAATACTTGTGTCCCGGCTTCCTCGTCCTTTCATGATTTCGGGTTTTTCGATGCCGAAATGCTCTGACCTTATGTCTATGGGATCCCTGGAATGGCGAATCCCAAAATACCGTTATCAAGTGTGGCCACAGCCTCACTCTCCTCTATGTCGCATTTCGCGATTTCGGAGTTCTAATTGTCAAAATGCTCGATCCTTTGTCTTTGAAACTCTCGAAGTTACGAACTCCAAAATGACCAAGAATACCTCAAATCTCTACAACCCGTGCTTTTCCTCAACAACTTTGGGTTTTCGTGTTTTAGGCTTCCGCGACTTTTGCAGCTATGGCTCTGTGCATGAAAGCACTACTCCTCTTGAGCTTCTCTCCTTGAATTTTCAAAGGATTATTTGACTTCTATGCTCCTTGCAGAGTCTTTGCATGCACGAAGGTGCTATCTCTTCTGAGATTTTCCTGTAGCTTCGACCTCTAAGGGATTAACCCTTTTTCCTTCTCCCTCAGATGGAGAATATGATGCCCTTCTAGCAATCTCTTGCTCAAGCAACTTCTTGTTGAGTCTGCAGGGTGTTCAACAACCCTGTGAAAATCCTTCCTTGGACTCTTCTTCTATTCCAGAACTCAAAAGAGTTCTTTCCTTCTGTGCTCTATCTACACACTAACTCAATGCCCTCCTGGTAGAGTTTCCCCAGAGTTCTCTCAGTGACTTTGTTTTCTTCTTGAACTCATAATGGTGTTCCTCCTCAATGCAACCCGTGCATCTACTCAATGCCCACATGGCAGAGTTCTTGCAAAATCCCGCAACGATTCTTTCTTCCACTGTGTCTTCCTCTACACAGTCTTTCCTCCAAGGTGTTCAACAACCTTGAGGTCTTCCTCTGAGTCAATGATTTCAGTTGGTGTTCCCTCCTAGCACATCCTTGTCCAAATTTTGTAGAATTGGAAGTGCTCTCTAAGCACTAACTATCAGAACCTGCAGTGTTCTGTCACGGCCTCTTGGCATGAAGTCTAAAAGAAATCCAACCTGAAATTAAAGAACTCTACAAATAGCAGAACTCTACAAATAGCATGCCTCAACCACCTTCTCAACAACTTCTGTTGTATTTTGGCCATCAATGCCCTAACTGGCCATTTAAACTTCGTCCTGATGGGCCATTCATACACCCATCGCGACCTTGTATCCTGTTGCACCCGCAATGCAAGTTCATCCATCCTTGCCCTGATCTCGACAAGATCTGTATCCCTTGCAACATTCTCCTACTGTTGGTGGTTATTCTTTCCACCGCGTGCATGACCTTCAGTAGTCATTCTGCCCGCTGTCTATCTGTCCTCCTGAAAGATCTGCTGCTGTCACTCTGCAACCCTGAGCATTCCCAGCATTTCCTTGCAGTCCTCTTGATTGTCTTTCTATACTGCTGCTTAACTGCAAAGAATCATTACAGAGTTTCCAGCACTCTACTTTCCTTTGCCTGTCTCTGCAAGCTACCTCTGATACCACAATTGACGTGCATCAGAGTGTCTTCTTTCCTGCTCCCTCTGCCTGAAATATACAAACATAGTCCATCTTTGATACCACACTTGGCGCAGACGCCCCCTGCCTCTACAGGTTCTGCGTGACCTCTCGGTCTAAGGATCGTTCAAAAACCCCTATGAGTCGAAGCGGCTCCTTCGAGTCCCTATCGAACCCTCAAAATTTCTCAATCAACAGGTCCTTCAAATATCCCCACAGCCTCTGTATACATCCGTGCACCTTTTCCCCAAAAATAGAATTTTGGGTCCCGGGACTCCTTGAGTCCTGATGTCGAGAGTCCTTGACTCCTCGATTTCCCGGTCTCCGAAATGCCGATTTGTCGAATTGGCTTCACTTGGGGTTAGTCCCCTGGGCTATACCCTTAGTCCATATGACCACCCCTCATATGACCGCAGTCCTCTTGGGGTTCATCGACACAAAGCGCCCGACTTCCTGTCTTCAAGACTTCCGAAAAGTTGATTTCCGGAATGTCGAAAATACCTGTGTCCCGGCTTCCTCGTCCTTTCCTGATTTCGGGTTTTCTGATGCCGAAATGCTCTGACCTTATGTCTACGGGATCCATGGAATGGCGAATCCCAAAATCCTGTTATCAAGTGTGGCCACAGCCTCACTCTCCTCTATGTCGCATTTCGCGATTTTGGAGTTCTAATTGTCAAAATGCTCGATCCTTTGTCTTTGAAACTCCCGAAGTTACGAACTCCGAAATGACCAAGAATACCTCAAATCTCTATAACCCGTGCTTTTCCTCAACAACTTTGGGTTTTCGTGTTTTAGGCTTCCACGACTTTTGCAGCTATGGCTCTGTGCATGAAAGCATTACTCCTCTTGAGCTTCTCTCCTTGAATCCTCAAAGGATTCTTTGACTTCTACGCTCCTTGCAGAGTCTTTGCATGCACGAAGGTGCTATCTCTTCTGAGCTTTTCCTGTAGCTTCGACCTCTAAGGGATTAACCCTTTTTCCTTCTCCCTCAGATGGAGAATCTGATGCCCTCCTATCAATCTCTTGCTCAAGCAACTTCTTGTTGAGTCTGCAGGGTGTTCAACAACCCTGTGAAAATCCTTCCTTGGACTCTTCTTCTATTCCATAAATCAAAAGAGTTCTTTCCTTCTGTGCTCTATCTGCACACTAACTCAATGCCCTCCTGGCAGAGTTTCCCCAGAGTTCTCTCAGTGACTCTGTTTTCTTCTTGAACTCATAATGGAGTTCCTCCTCAATGCAACCCGTGCATCTACTCAATGCCCACCTGGCAGAGTTCTTGCAGAATCCCGCAACAATTCTTTCTTCCACTGTGTCCTCCTCTACACAGTCTTTCCTCCAAGGTGTTCAACAACCTTGAGGTCTTCCTCTGAGTCAATGATTTCAGTTGGTGTGCCCTCCTAGCACATCCTTGTCCAAATTCCGTAGAATTGGAAGTGCTCTCTAAGCACTAACTATCAGAACCTGCAGTGTTCTGTCACGCCCTCTTGGCATGAAGTCTCAAAGAAATCCAACCTGAAATCAAAGAACTCTATAAATAGCAGAACCTATCTGTCCATGTAAACGCACATCTACAACATACATTCACAGCATAAATAGAACACACATAGACACTCACACAACACAGACAATATGCAGGAAAAATTGCTCTGGTTTGTATTAATATCAAATGCCTCATTTACAAGGTGTTCTTGAGCTCAGACTTTGATAGAGTCTCGGCTCCTCCTCTCTTCTCTCTTCTCTAACTCTTGCTACCTACCCAAAACAAGATCAAAGATCTTTTACATGAGGGGGATCTTTGAACTCTTCCCTCCATCCTCACCAACTCTCATTTAATTACATTGAATTACCAATAAATGGTTGTCTAGTCTGAATCAGAGCTAGATCGAGCCTTACAACCATTAAGGCTATTTACATCTAAACCCTACGTATATGCATGGCCTCATGGATCTAACAGCCTTACAAGCATTTAATTATATTCAAATTCAAAATTTGAAATGAGGGTTGCACCTCTCTTCCTACATCGAATGTGTGTGTTGATGTGCCTCACTTGGCTGGCTCGTGATGACGTGGAGTGATGCTCCTGCATCAGTGTGGGCCTTTCCCTCTATCTACCACCACTTGTTTGAAGGAGGGTGTCCCACTCTCTACTCCTTTGACTACCATGTTGCTCGCCATTGAACCCTAAAACCTACAACCAAACTGAAACCCTAGATCGCTCGCTAGATTTTAGATGGGATGTCTCACATTTCACTTTGAGTACATGTAATAAATTTATTTTTTAAGAGTTATCAACATATGAGATTACGTTTCACTTTGAGTGCATGTAATAAATTTACTTTTTTACCTTTTATATTGTTTAATAGATAATTAATAAAAGTGACCTTTTAATAAGAAACTTTGGTTTCATTCCCAAATGCAATGGTCTCCTATAAGAATTAAATGATATTATGGTATAAATCCATCTTACAATGAAATGATAATAATAATAATAATCTATTTTTAAAGTCACACACCAAATTGGTGTATGACACCCCAATAATATAACATAAATTTATCCAACCAAAACCAATAACATGAAGAAATGAAATTATAAGAAACATGAAATAATGTTAAGAAAAGGTGAACCTTAACATAAACAAATAATATTACTCAATTTCACTAGCCATTATTTGAACACTTGCACTTACCGTAAGAAAACTCTCATACGTTTGTCAATATGATTGATCCAAGCCGTGCATCCAAAATGAATGGCCAACCATGATTATTATGATCTGAAAATTAACAACGGCTCAAAGAATTTGATAACATGGGTGGAAAATGAGAACAATGATTGGTGAAAACTACACATCATTTGTGGATTTTAACACTTTTAATACGAAGAAGATGGATGGACAAATGATGCAGATAAGATAGGTGATGGGTGGAGAAATATTATATTATCTTTTGTTTAAAAAGAGTGTAAAGTATTAAATCAAAGATTATTTAAAAATGAATTTGTGATATGTTTAAGATAAGAATAAATTCTCACAAGCTCCATAGTGAAATTGGGAGTTGGTCAATTCCTAAAACGTCATGGGATGAAAGAGTGTGTCACCTTTGTGACACTAAGAAGGTTGAAGATGAAAAGCACTTTCTCTTAAATTGTCTAGCCTATACTCATATTAGATCTCATTTTCAAAATATTGATCACACTACCAACCTTCCTAACTTTTTAACTCAACAAAAGTATGGTGATCTTGGAAAGCTTCTCTTAATGCTTTTAGAGCACAAAACCAAAATTCTAAAGAATCACAAGTAATCACTTACCCTCTTAAGGTCCGATAAACCAATTAAGTCTTAATAGACGTTAAACATCATTATCATCATCTTTTGTTTAAAAAGAATATAAACTATTAAATTAAAGATTATTTAAAAATGCATCTATGTACCTACTTTCATACTATTCAAGTGTATTTTATTTTCCACTTTTATATAATCTTCTCATAGTTTTTATATACTTTATTAAAAAAAAAAATACAAAGTTAAGTGTGTTAAAATTCTCTACATACTTTTTCACAAAGAAAATACA
>ML819058.1:88998-113818 GCA_009831015.1 Picea engelmannii | reverse complement strand
ATAAAAGAGATCTATAATATCTATAATTGAAAATCAAAATATAAAAACAAATAAAATTTAATATAAAATATTAAGTATTAATACATATACACATCATAAAAATACATATAATTTAACACAAATAGTAAATATCAATATATATATAAATCAAGAAAGTTTTCCATGTTTTCTGTTATACAATCGCACAATCTTGGTTAGGAAAAATATATAATAATAAAAAGATATAATATAAAATATTAAGTATTAATATATATACATCATAAAAACAAATAAAATTTAATATAAAATACTAAGTATTAATATATATATATATATATATATATATACATCAACAAAGTTTTCCATGTTTTCCGTTGCACAAACTTGTTTAGGAAAAATATACTAACAAAAAGTAAATATGTAAAGTTATACAAAACGTAATAATAAAGAATCTAAATATGTGGATTTTTTCTAGTTATATGTAAAGTTATACAAAACGTGATAATAAAGAATCTTAGTATTTATAAAATGTAAATAGAAAGGATGAGGAATGTTCTAATGAATCATTTGAGGAAAACAGGGATGATACATAAACTACTTCAGATCCAGAGGTGAAGCCCTCGAGTCTTTTTGAATGTCAAACTTCAGACGAAATCACAGAGCCTGAGATAGGTGATGAATTGATCCATTTTGATTCCCTACCCTTATGCTTTAGTTCATTTCATATGGTGAGAGGGAATTTTGGTTGTATTTTGGTTGAGAATCACAGTGTAAACCATTAGATGTCAGTAGAACCAATGTTGCAGCCATCTAAAGCACTACATGACCCATTAGCTGATATGTTGGATGGTTTGTGTTTTCAAAGTCAGTTTCCATTTACTCGTAATGATTTCAAAAGTTGTTATGATATGGATATGATCAGACAATATGCTCCATTTTCTTTTTTGATAGAAGTATCAGTACAAAACCCATTAGATAAAATACAAACATGTTCTGAGTTGTTTGAAGACATGGAGAGAAAATGTGCAGTAATGGGTCATAAAGTTGGATTGAACAAGTGAGAATATCCAGTGATGGGTCGAGATTATCTTGATCCAGTGGTTGTTTATATGGAGAAATTGTTCATTACTGAGCCACAATACATTTCCATTATTTTTGTTGTCTGTCAGGTTTATCAAGCTCCCTATGATGAAGATCAGGCTAGAAATCTCTACTACATATCATTAACAGATATGTTTCTAAGTTGGGTGAAAAACAGTGAAATGGCCAAGGTATCAGATCCAATATTTGATTGGTTATATTCGATATTCCATATTGATTAAGGTCACACATTATAATGGTTAGAATAGGATTGTATGTGCATAAACAAGATCATCAGATCAATATCTTTTTAATTATCAGATTTACTGTATGCAAATAAGCTTGTTGGGAAAGCATGTGGTCTATTTTATTTATGTTTTACTTCAAAAACTCAATCAACTCATAATGAATAATTAGTTGGTTTCCAGTCACTAAGTTGCAGGACATAAGATGCAGGTTGTGGGATCAACCCAATGGATAAGGCACTCATTTACGAATCCGGAGATCTGAGATTCTTGACACCTCCTCAGGAGCTTCCATCCCCAATTGGAGACTATGTTAGGGTCCTATAATATAGTCATATTTTCTCCAATTATCTATTTGAGAGTTGTTCTAATCAGGTTGAGAATGTTTTCATGATAAGCTGCTCAGGAGTAATGGTACAATGGTATATTCAACGCTTCAAGCCAGATATCTAGGTATACTTAGTGATGTTACAAGGTAAGTTGGAATTATGATGCATCCCCATGAGATTTTGAAGGTTTAGAGTGGCTCAATAAGTTGTTTTCATGAATTTGGTTATCTTCCAATTGTGGAAGAAAGTTTGATTTTCAGTAGCTAAAAGTCAAAATCTTATATTCATTAGCTACCGGAAGTTAAAACTTTTGGTAGCTAAACAACTTATTCATATTTATCATTAGCTTCCAAAAGTGTCAAATGTATCAAGCATTTAAAGGGTCTCATCAATATCATAGTGGCGGTGGTACATCAGTCATCATTTGTGGACATGCTGCCAAAACTGTTTTCAGTGATCATTAGTTTGATTTCGTAAAGGTTTGTGAATCGTGTATCCCATGATCTATATAGTTATCATATCCCTAGATTGTGATCGTCCGATCAAATCGATCCTAAAACGGTCTCGATCATTCTCATTCTTTGAATTCGTCGATTGTTGGTTTGTGGTTGTGTTAAATCCTCCCATAGTCACCCAAACCCTCTTCATCCTTTGACTCTATGCTAAAACTCATTGTTTTATCCCTCCTCCATTTGAACCCACCTTATTGCTTATTACATACCCTAGATCCTCTGTCATCAATCCAGTCTTAAATAATTTCTAATAGTTATGATGATGAAGAGCTCAACAGGAGGTTCCCTTCTTAGAAAGGAATTGTAGGATACCGCATACCTTGAGGCACACCCTAAGGCTTGTGAAATATTCAAGGAGGTTGGATGCTACAGGTTCTATCAGAAGCTCTAAGGGTACCATCAGGGCATCACAGAAGAATTTGCCAAAAGATTTGATGGCTTCAAGGTTCATCTTGGGCCTGTGGTGATGCATATAGATGAGGCCATTGTTGCAGCAGCTACAGAGATGCCTAGTGAAGGATAAAGGTGGTTTAAGACATAAAAATATGAAGTGGAAAAAGGATATCCCCATGAGCTATTTGGAGGAGAAATGGAAAACATTGATAAAGATGATTCAGGTTTATATCACCTGTGAGGGGAGATATGGAAGGACCATGCTATACCACTTCAGACTGCTCCTCCATTTCACAAGTAAGAAACCTCTAACACATGCCCTTTTAACTCCTTAGGACTCTTACCAAGATGGCTTCTAAAGGTCAGGCCAAGCCTAAAAAAGATAGCAATATTCCTTTTCATCATGGGCTAATAAAATTGATAGTTTTATAAGGAATGTTAGGAAGACACCCAGGATCCATAAATTGAACGAAGAAATTGTTAGGTTAAAAGTGATATAAAGACATATGAAAGGAGAAAATGAGACTCTTAAGAAGTCATCCCTAAAAATTGGATTTGCATTAGATCAGTTGGCCATCAAATATGAGACTGCAAAGAACAAGAACAAGAAGCTTGTCAAACAAAATGGAAAATTGAAGAACATGAACAAGGTTTTGAGATTCAAGCTTGTCCAAAAGAAGCTAAAACCAAAATCTCACCTCAGGATCGATACCCTAGCTAAAGATACCCTTGATTTTAATTGAAGTGTTATAACAGATGAAGCAAGGTCAAAGGGAAACTCAACCATTTTTTACTAAATTCAGGAGCAGTTATAGGTTTCTCCAGCTAAGAACCGTTTCAAAATCCATAATTAGTTGTTGAATATTGTTTCTAGGAAATCGACATCTAAATACACTCTGTTTTGGCCTCCTTAGTTGTCGAAATTTCTGTTATGAACAGAAAGCACCTAATCTTCTCAGATCAGGGAAAATAGATTCCTCAACAATCTCAAAGGCTTCAAGAACGATCTTATGGTTATGACTCATCCTCAACATGCTACTGTCAAGCTCAGATTGAATCATATTGGGTTTTTAATAAAGATCAAAGTATAAATCTATTTTTGGAATTTTGTTTGATTTTCCCTAGTTTTAGGGTCATAGTCAGCGGGCATCTATTTCGATTTTTACCCTTTCAGTGGTAAAAATCCAATATATTGTAATAGACTGAGGATATATGGTATGATTTTCGGGATGATATTAGATCTCTATTTTGATTTTTCATTAATTAGGTATTTTCAAAAAATATCTAGAAATAGTTAAGGAAGAGATTTGATCCCCTATTCTGTAGGATCTGAATGTAAGTGGAAAATTATAAAAGATAGAAATCCATATGGAATAAGGGTTGGGACCTGAAGGGAGAAATGGTATTGAAAAATTACCATTCATTGTAAACACTGTCAGGATGGTTTCCAATGACTCTTTTTGATGAATACAAAGACATTTATTCTTCAAGATTCTTGTGTCATTGTTATGTGGTGAAGTGTTCATCTATGTAATTTGTTTTCCCTCTGGTTTTACATTATGTTATCTCTCTTTATTTTTTATAAGAATAATATCTTCAGTATTTGTTTTCAACACCCTGTTCTGGATTGAAGCAATATTTATGTTTTCATCTAAAATTTAAATGTAGAATTCAGATAAGCTCTGCTCTGCATTTGAAGTGACCCATGATCTGTTCGTCCTTTCCCATCTCACAAACTATAAGGATACACTGACATGATTACCTTGAATTGTTACATATCGTCTCAGTTATTCATTCATTTACTCAACTTTAAACTTTGACTCCATTTTTCCCAATGGTCCTCTTTTGTTGTCTCAACCAAAAAATTCAAAAACAAACCTTCTATTCTCATAACTAGCCTAAAATTCCTAGCAAACATAGCTATATCAGATAGAGAGAGCCCTCTTTGAGTCTTGGAGGGATAGATCCAAGATTCTAAGTAGTTTTTCAGTTACCTCTGTCCATTTCTCCCTCATCTTGATAATTTACAAAGTGCTAACAGAGAGGACTAACAAAATAATTAAGGATATGCTCAGAATGTATGTGATGGATCAGCCATCAAAGTGGGATTATTATATCCACTTAGTGAAATTCTTATACAATAATGGGTATCATGCCACATTAAAAATGATTCTATTTGAAGCATTGTATGGAAAGAAGTGTAACACACCAATAAGTTGGGATAATCCAGTAGATAGAGCACTTGTTGAACCAGATTTGTTGAAGGAAATGGAAGAGCAGATGGATCAAGAAATATTTAAAGGTTGCCCGAGATAGGAAGAAACGTTATGTAGACAAGGATAAAGTGTTTAGAGATTTTAAAGTGGGATAACATGTGTTCTTAAAAGTGAAGGAGAAAAGAAGTTCGCTAAGATTAGGAAGTTTCCCGAAGTTGGCAGTAAGGTATTGTGGGCCTTTTGAAATATTAGAAAAGATAGGGCCAATTGAATACATAGTAACATCGTATGCATCCATGAGAGTGCATAATGTATTTCATGTGTCATTATTAAAGAAATATGTCCCTGACCCTAACCACATAATTGATTGGAATGTGATCCAGGTGGAGCATGAAAGGGATTTCCGAGTGGAACCAATACACATTTGTAATGTCCCTTTCCAAATGAGCTCTCGAGAGAATTGAAAAAATATCCTAAGTAATTCCCGTAGGCTATATTCAATGGGGAAAAGGGAATTAAACATTAATTAATGTCAACAGAGTAGGAATTAAATTATTTTTAAAAGCGTGACATTGAGTAAGTAATTAAAAAAGGGCCCAAGTGACGATTGGGAATATGAAAAGTCACTTAAACTTATTAAAAGGTAAAAAGGTTCCAAAAGGGTCAACTGATGAATAAAACGGTAAAGGAGAATTCACTCTCTCATTCTCAACTTGTCATTTTCCAAAATTGATTTGAGAGAGATCTTTGTGGCTTTGGCACTCTTGGGATGAAAACCCTAGGAGAAAATTTTGAGATTGGTTTCAGTGGTGAGACCATCCACCCAGCCTGGTCATTGGAGGACATCATATAGATTTTTTCACTATGCTTCATTTCTAGATGAGATATCTTTAGTGGTTTCTTTTTTATTCATAAGTGTCTAAGTTGTTGAACGTGGCGATTGAGTTGAATCTTGTAAGAATCGAGCTACTTGTAGAGGTTGAGATACCTTTCTGTTGGGTGCCATTATTCAGCTAGGATGTGTATTACCCTAGTTGAATGCATTTTGGTTTGGCAAAGATTATTTCTCCCTCATAAAATCATGGATCTTCAAGATAAAAAAATATCCTATGAATTGGGCACTTTATTGTGGCTAAGGGAACGATTTCTTCACTTACACGAGGTGAGTTGAAAAACATACTTGAGCTATGGTTTCAGTAGGTCATTTATCTTGAGTTTAAAAACCATAATATCTATCGAGGGTCGATTTCTCCTATAGTTCAAGTTATGAACAAAAGGAAGGTGATATCTCTCTATGAAATACTAAGTTTAGAGAATCTGAAGAATCCCTTGGAGGGTGAATCTCTAGTTTTATTTTTCTGTTAGTGCATCAGGAAATACCAACAAATAATGTCAATCAAACTATGAGTTTCCATCCTTGTCATAGTGAGTCAATTACTTTATGATTTTGGAGTTGCCTTGGGTACTCTTTCAAACGATTTTGTTGAATGTAATTTTGTTTAAGTCCCATTGACCTATTTTGGTCATTCGTTGGACATTAATAAGTTTATCTTATCATATATTATCAAATGCATTCTCAATTTGACTTTTGCAATGATCTGTAGAAAATTGTTTATCATTACTATTCTCCTCATCGTTGTTTTATCAAGGCAATGATGTCAAATAGGTCGTGACATGATTAAAACTTAAAAATTATTAGAATGCAATTCTCATTGAAAACATTGTCTATGTGATAATCATTGTCTACAAAGCTCTGACCCATTATAACTAATCACATCATATATTCATAAAAAAATTAATAGTGGTAAGTGAATGGTAATAATTGTATGTATGACATATGTGTGCAAGGATAATAAAATAAAATGGAATTAAATAATAAACTATCATAGATCCATCTTAAATCTTGGTTTTTAAGATTTGATATGTTTACATTTGTTTTTTGTTTCTCCCTGTATGTGTTTTGTTGCAAACCCCCTTCCCTCCAAAGGGTTGCTCGACCTCTCAGTCTAGGATCATTCGAAATACTGAGTCAGAGTGACTCTTTAGTCCCCCTTTTCACCTCCTGGTGACCATCACTATAACCGTGGGTCTATTCCTTTGCGATTCGAGCTTCGGGGATATCCCGAACTCTTCCTTCGACTTTTCCTGAAATGCACTTCTCCGAGTCTTTGGGATTCTGCTGTGTGTCTCCTTAGATTAGTCGGCCCTGCTATGGTTTAGGTTTCGCAACTTCATGAAAATATCAACTTCTCATCTACGAACCTCTAAACTTTCGACTCCCGAATTCCTTAATCTATTGCCACGTACACCTTTCACGATCAACGGTTGGGCCGCTCGCAATTTTGGACTTCGTGAATTCTCTTTCGTTAAACCTTTGAGTGTTACAAACTCCAAAGTGCCAAAACACCTTATGGATATCCTCCATGTGGATCCCCTAGATATGACGGTCTGGAATCATTTTTCTCCCTCCGGAACAAATCTTCTCCACTGACATTTATGGAAGCTTCAAGGGCTTCTCCCTTTGGAGATTCCCTGTCGCTCCCCTTCCTGAGATTTACTTCCATGGTTTCCTTTGGGCACCTTCTTCGACACTTAGTCGAAATCTTGATCTATGCACACCTTGCAATAGATCCTCTTCCATAGTTGACTCCTTTGTGGATGAATTTGCACTCCTTGCAATTGTTCCCCAACCGCTTTGATATCTCGTGACTGAAATCATGCTACTCCTCCTGATATTTTGAGTCTGAAAAATCTGTCATGCACTCCCTGTGGATGTTGATGCACTCCTTGCACACATACAAGTTCACGTTATCTCTTCTCAGCTTCGATTCGAAACAGATTCAGTCACGCACTCCTTAAGGACACTATGCACACCTTGCACTCGCTCAATGAAGAGAAACATTTGAAACTTACTCACTCTTCATAGTGACTCATACATTCAACTATGCAAATGCGGTCATGGATATAAGAACAAAAAAATAAATAAGAGAGAATTGAAAATAAACAACAAGTATACCATTTACTCATTCAGATAGACATGATAACAACACACATTTGGAAAAATATCCCTCTGTTATATCCATTCAACTGAAACTTACTTACATTCATACAATATTTCTCTGTATCTCCCAGTTCTCGAATACAATGGAAATATACACATTAGATTCAGCAGCCTCTCCTCAACAACAATACAAAGATTTATATAAAGGGACTCTCTTGAGTTCTTCCCTCCAACTACTCTATGCTATCCTATCATAATTAAATGCTATCAAGTCAGACAGATAAGAGCACAAACTCCAGATCTGTACTATGTTCCAACTCATAAAACAAGATACATTTCCCATCGATCTTACAAGATGGATCAACCTCTAATCATTAAATATGTTCATAGCTCAAAAATATATGCCAGATATTACATTAAAACATTAGTCTTTTAAATTCAAAAATGTTTCAAAATATGCGCTAATGCACCCATATGTCTCCCGCTTGTGTTTTGCTGGCGATGCTCCTACAAAATACTCCCTTGGCTGAAAAATTCATGGACTTCTGTCCATGAGCTCTTGTACAAATCTTCCATGCTTTTGGATATCTTCTTCACCAACCCAGCATGCATCTTCTACGGGTCTTCCTTTCCACTTCACCAAGTATTCAAAATATGTTTTCCTTCTAGTTTTCTTACCAACTCATCGATCTACAATCTTTTCCATCTCCAGCTTCTCCAGCTTCTCAGATTTATATTATTGTATGTTCCCCTCAGGAATATTTCCCTCCTAATATGTTTACACAGGTGGATATCAGTCGCCACCCACCTTTTCCAACTGGCTCAAAACAGTTTTCTGGCAATTTTGGTAATTTACTATTTTTAGCATTTTTTCACTTCCGGAGTCGTTTTAAGGCCCTAAACGATGTTTTTTTGGGAAAATGGGTTGAAATATGTACATTCCTTCAATATTTCCCCTAAAATTAATCTCCTCGATGATACCTTTCCAACATTCTATCATACGCCTAAAACGAAGATCGTACGCAAAAGTTACGACCCTGGGAAGTTGAAGTACTAACTTACCCAAACGGGGCCCACATGACTTTTGGCACTTCATCTCCTAGGGTTAGGTTTTTGGATGTATAGGTTTTTGGCATTCATTTTTATTGTAAAAAGGCCTTCAGAGCCTCATTGTAATAACCTTCTTGCGAATGAGCGCAGTCGTCACATCTCTTCTCAAAGATAAGCCGCCACCATTCCAGCGAGCTTGTTTCCACTGCATTTTGCAGTTTCATCTTATTTCCTTATTGAATAGAAAACTAGTTTTAATGTATCTCTACTATTTCATGTGAAGCACCTGTTAATAATCTATAGTCATTTCTTTCTTCTCACAAAATCCATATCAAATGTGCTAGAACTTGATCTCCAACTTAAAATTCAAGCTTCCTTCTATGTTGATCAACTCTACGGTTGTATTCATTGTTTCTCTTATTCAACTGGTCCTTGATCTGATTGTGAAGTTCCTGCATTTCTTCAGCAAAGTCTTCACCTCTGGAACTCCTAAACTCGCTTTACTTCATATCTCTCAAATCCGACACTCCCCTTGGACTCATTTCATAAACTATTTGAAATGGACTTTTCCCAGTGCTTCTGTTCATTGAGTCATTATATGAAAACTTGGATTGTGCTAGAATCCGATCTCACTGACTATGGTGTTCAGTGACCAAAATCCTCAGCAAATCTCCTAAGCTTCTATTCACCACTTTGGTCTGTCCATCCGTTTGTGGATGATATGCATAACTAAAATATAGCTCAGTCCCAAACTTTTTCCATAACGTCCTCCATAAATTACCAAAAAATTTGGTATCCCTGTCTGAAACTATGCTCCTGGGAAATCTATGGAGTCTCACAACCTCTTTGAAAAACAAATTTTCAACATGCGTTGCATCACTATTCTTTTGGGATGGGATAAAGTGTGACATCTTTGAAAACCTGTCCACCACTACAAATATGGAATCACTTCCTCTATGTGTCATTGGAAATCCCAACACAAAATCCATGCTTATTGCATCCCAAGGCCTCTCTAGAATAGGAAATGGCTGATACAACTCGGTGTTATGCTTCTTCCCCTTGGCATACTGACAAATATTACATTTTTTCACAAACAGCTTCACCTCCGCTCTCATACCTGGACAATAATATGAAACGGTTAATTGGTAAAATGTTTTGTCATGGTCAAAATGTCCGACTAGACCTCCGTTATGCTTTTCCTTCAGCAAATTATCCCTTATCGAGGATCTTGTTATGCACAACTGGAATCCTTTGAATAAAAACCCGTCCTGAATCAGATATTCGGCCCACTGGCTTATGTCTTTGAGTACAGGATTCACACACACTTTGAAACTCCTACAGAATCAAAATTCTTCTGCTCAATGCATCAACAACCTTGTTAGCATTACCAGAAATATGTTTAATGACAAACGTGAATTTTTGCATAAATTCTATCCACTTAGCATGTCTCTGGTTTAATTTCTCTTGTCTGGTTATGAATTGCAAAGCATGATTATCGCTATATAAAACAAAATCCTTCAGTACAATATAATGCCTCCACTTTTTCAAGGCTTTAATTATGGCATAGAACTCCTTGTCATATGTGGAGTACTTCTTCTGAGCTTCATTCAACTTCTCGCTTAAATATGAAATAGGTGTGTTTCCTTGACTTAAGACCGCTCCAATTGAAAATCCACTAGCATCACATATCACCTGAAATGTCTTCCCTAAATCTGGTAAAACCATAATCGGTTGTTCAGTTATCTTCTCCTTCAATATATTGAATCTTTTCTCAGCCTCTTTTGTCCATTTGAAATATTTGTGTATTTTCTTCATTGTATCCATCATTTGAGCACTAATCCCACCAAAATTTTGGATGAACTTCTGATAAAAACTTGCTAATCCATGGAATCTTCTTACCTCAAAGATGTTCTTTGGTGACGGCCATTCTCTGATCTCTTTTACCTTTTCGGGATCCATATTCAACTCATTTGAAGAAATCACAAAACCCAAATATATGAGCTTTGTTTTCATTAAATAATTTTTTAGATTAATCAACAACTTCTCTTGTTGCAACCTCTTCATTACCAATGTTAAGTGCCTCAAGTGCTCCTCCTTAGTCTTACTAAATACCAGTATATCATCTAGATATACAATCATGAATTTTCCCATAAAATATTTCAGCACTTCATTCATCAGCCTCATAAAAGTACTTGGGGCATTAGTTAAGCCGAAAGGCATAACAAGCCATTCATACAACCCCTCATTTGTCTTGAATGTTGTTTTCCATTCATCACCTTCTCTCATTCTTATCCGGTGATATCCACTTTTCAAATCTATTTTTGAAAAATAGTTCGCTCCACTTAAACAATCCATCAAGTCATCCATCCTTGGCAATGGGAATATGTATCTGATAGTGATCTTGTTTATGTCCCTCGAGTCTATACACATTCTCCATCCTCCATCCTTCTTCGGACTTAATACAGTTGGCATTGCACATAGACTCAATATTTCCCTGACCAATCCTTTATCTAATAGATCCTGAACCTGTCTTTTCACCCCCTCATTCTTTTGAGGTGTTAACCTGTATGTTTCTTTATTCGACAGGACTTCTCCTAGTATCAATTCAATGTGATGGTTGATACTTCTGATAGGTGGCAATGAGTTTGGAAACTCATCCACTACTATATCAGCAAAATTCTCTAGCAGTTCCTGAACTTCCTTAGGAAAATATTATGGTGAAGTGTTGGTAAGGATAACTCTCGGCTTCCTTACTACAACAAACTACATCTCATGTTCCTTCTTTACATCATTCAGGAGTTCCTTCCCACTCATAACAAGTATGCTCGTGTTAGCTTCATCCTTCACCTTCTTTTCTTCAATTAGCAACAACATATGTGTCCTACCATTCTTCTCTAAGGTGTAGGTATTCCTCCTCTGATCATGTCATACTCCCATGGTGTTCCCAACAAAACATGGCATACATCCATGAGAATCATGTCACACAGGATTTCATCATTATACCCTCCTATTTTAAATTCATCCAGGCATTGTTTAGTGACTGTTACGTGATGAAATTTCTGCAACAATGAGACCTTATACAGCGTCAGATTTGTAATCGTCTCCAGATATAGCTTCTCCACCATCTCCATGGATACCAATTTGTTAGTGCTCCAACTGTCAATTATCACCTTGCAAAATTTGTCCTTCATTTTGCATGATGTCCTGAACAAATTGTTCCTCTGCGCTCTCTTTTCAGTATCTGGCTCTTCCTTCAAAAGAACCTTCTTCATCATCAGGGACCTCTCATCCTCTGCACCTTTCTCCTCAACATCTTGTTTCTGTGCTTCCAAAATTTGAGCTTTACCTCTTTTCTTCCTCTCGGGACAATCCCAAGACATATTCCCTATTTTCCCACAGGCATAACACCTTACTTATCCTCCTTTGCCTCTTCCTCTTCCTATAGGAAAAGTGTTTCTACCACCACCCTGTCTCCCTCAAGAACTTCCTCCTCTCTCGAAGTGACTATGTGGTTTCTCTGCCTCATCTTTGGGTTTATTTGCTTTATCCTGGGCAACTTATTTGCCTCTATTCAAGCTTTGGCCCCTATTTTGTTGACTCTTCTTCCTGGTCAATTTATCTTATGCTTTCAAAGAAATTCGATATGCATCCTCTACATTCCTGACTATCACCATATTGATTTCATCTTGGATATCATATCTCAGGACATCAATGTATCTGGCAACTTTCTCTTCGTCTCTCTCTCTCTATGTCCAACTCTAATGTTCAATTTGTAGAAATCCTCTATGTACTCCTTCAAAGTCAATCCTCTTTGTCTCAATTTATGCGTCCTCCTAAACAGATTTCTATGGTAATCCTTGGGAATGAACTTCTCCTTTATCTTGGCTACCATTCGATCCCAAATCTTGATCTCTTTTTTTCCCTTTCTCCTTTTGTCATCATGTAGTTCATCCCACCACAGTGTTGCATGTACTTTCAACCTAGTGACATCATGTCTTACCTTTTACTCATCCTCAACATCCTCATAGTCAAAATACTTGTCCATTACTCATATCCAATCAGGAAATTCTTTTGTGTCTAAATTTCCTTCATACGTAGGGAAGTCAATCTTTTCTCTAGATCTGAATTTGACAACTGCTTTCAGCAAGCGTTCTTTCGCAGCATCCTTATATACAGCTTCCTCCAATTCTACTTCTTTAATTTCTACCTCACTGACGTCTCCAGCATTAGGCGCTCTCCTTTGTGTTGTCTCTATAGCATCCAACCTCGCACGCAGTTCTCTCATCTCCCTTTCCATAGCTATGTTGACTATGGGTGGCTCAACACGTCTTCTAGGCGGAATTGTGTTGGCACTTATGATACCACTCTTCGCTATCATCATGCTTCTCTTTCTATAGAAATAAATTTTGTACTAGCTCTGATACAACTCCTATCACAAACCCCCTTCCCTCCAAAGGTATGCTCGACCTCCCAGTCTAGGATTGTTTGAAACACTAAGTCAAAGCGACTCTTTAGGCCCCCTTTTCTCCTCCTGTTCACCACGACTATAATTGTGGGTATATTCCTTCGTGATTCAAGATTCAGGGATATATCGAACTCTTCCTTTGACTTTTCCCGAAATGCACTTCTCCGAGTCTCTGGGCTTCTGTCGCATGTCTCCTTAGATTAGTCGGCCCCTCTATGGTTCGGGTTTCGCAACTTCATGAAATTATCGGCTTCTGATCTACAAACCTCCAAACTTCTAACTCCCAAATTCCTTAATCCATTTCCATGTACACATTTCACGATCAATAGTTGGGACCCGCTTGTAATTTCGGACTTCGCGAATTCTCTTTCGTTAATACTTCCATCATTCTGAACTCTGAAGTGCCAAAATACCTTATGGATATCATTCATGTGGCTCCCCCAGATATGACAGTCTGGAATCATTCATCTCCCTTTGGAACAAATCTTCTCCATTGACTTTTATGGAAGCTTCAAGGGATTCTCCCATTGGATATTTTCCGTCGCTCCCCTTCCTAAGCTTTACTTCCTCAGTTTCCTCTAGGAAGCTTCTTCGACACTTAGTCAAAATCTTGATCTATGCACACCTTGCAATATATCATCTTCCACAGTCGACTCCTCTGTGGATGACTTTTCACTCCTTTCAATTGTTCCCCAACCGCTTTGATCTCTCGTGATTGAAATCACGCTACTCCTCCTGATATTTTGAGTCTGAAAACTCTGTCACACATTCCTTACAGATGCCTATGCACTCCTTACACACATACAAGTTCGCATTATATCTTCTGAGCTTCGAGTCGAAACAGACTTGGTCAGGCACTCCTTCCGGACACTATGCACACCTTGCACTCGCTCAATGAAGATAAATAGTTGAAACTTACTCACTCTTGATAGTGACTCATGCATTCAACTATGCAAAAGCAGTCATGGATACAAGAACAAAAAAAGAAATAATAGAGAATTGAAAATAAACAAAAATTCTACCATTTACTCATTCATATAGACATGATAACAACACACATTTGGAACAATATCCCTTTGTTATATTCATTTAAATAAAACTTTCTTACATTCATACAATATTTCTCTGTATCTCCCAGTTCTCGAGTACAATGGAAATCTACACATTAGATTTAGCAGCCTCTCCTCGACAACAATACAAATATTTATACAAAGGGACTCTCTTGAGTTCTTCCCTCCAACTACTCTATGCTATCCTATCGCAATTAAATGTTATAAACTACTTAACATTTATTACAATAAATATCGAGTCAGGCAGATAAGAGTGCAAGATCTAGATATGTACTGTGATTCGACTCATAAAACAAGATACATTCCCCATCGATATTAAGCGATGGATCATCCTCCGGTCATTAAATATGTTTGTAACTCAAAAATCTTTGTCATATATTACATTAATACACCGGTCTTTGAAATTAAAAAAGGTTTCAAAATACGCGTTAATGCGCACAGCTGTCTCCCGCTTGTGCTTTTCTCCTGCATCATATTTAATAGATATGGGATTAAGGTGGATCTATGCTAGTTAGCAACAATACTTTCATGTTGCATACCATAAATCTCAATCAGGTATAATAAGGTGGTAATTTTTAATACTTTATATGCCCTTTAATTTCATAGTGATTTATATTATAAGTTTTTGTGATACAACCCCAAGTTGATATTATAATGTGACTAAGCTAAACATGGACTTATTAAGTGTGTGGAATCTCAACTTTTATGGTTAATTCAATATAAAAGTATAATATTGGACCTAGGTAGTTTTGCAGAGGCACATGAGTAACTCGAGACGCCCTTTCAAACCTTTTAATGAGTGGGAAAGGAAGCAAGATCACTCGAAAAAGATTTGCATGTTTAGAGAGTCTGAAAAGAGCTTAAAGACGACTCCAAGGGGTTCCTTTTTAATATATCCATGTGAGCCCGAAAAATAGATAAAAGGTTGCTCGGTTGCATTCTCATGTATTTACAAGCACAAGAAAGAATAAAGACTAAGCTCGGTATGCCCCCAGCTTGAAAGCTAGTGGATTAACTCTAGAATGATCATCAAAGGCTGGAGACATGTCGTCTAAGATTCAATTTATTCACCGACATTGAGATGGTCACCAATTTCTCTACCAGATGGATAAAAAGGATAAGGGTGGATGAAAAGAAGGTTCAAGAGAGGTGACTGTTTCATTTTTTAACGATCTTGACACATGAAAAGAACTATGCTCAGGGTTCCAGGTTCAATCCTCAGATTTCTATTTCATTTTTTAACGAGCTTGCTACAAAGAGGAAAACTATGCTCAAATATTTTGTTTCATTTTTTAACGAGCTTGCTACAGAGAAGAGAAACTGTGTTTGGGACCTCTGTTTCATATTTTAACAAGCTTTCTACAAAGAAGAGAAAATATGCTCATGACTTCTTATTGATCATGGCTTCCAAGAGAATAATGGTCTGGAAGGACGCCATGTGAAGGGACAAAACTCGGTCATAGCTTCCAAGAGATCTTCACTGGATGGAAGAAGAATGCTCTGAAAGGAACACATGTCGAGGTTCTCGTCAGGGGTAAGGAGATCAGGCTCCAATTGCCCTACTGGAGAGATCACCATGTCAACTACCGGATCCAAATCATCGGAAGTTGAAGTCATGGGAGACAACGGAAAATCAACATCAGGAGGGAAGATAGAGTGTATATATTCCCAAATTTATTCACGAGGGGGAAGAAAATAAGATCGATGATGGTTATCATCCCGAGGTAGATCATAAATGCTCAACATTTCCCTAATAGATTCATCAGAGGGAAAAATTGCAGAAATGTAGTCGATTGCAGACGACAAGGAATTTAACCATGATGGCATCGAATAACTGTCAGGTGCCAAAATATGTTGGTCATCCGAGGAGGGAGAAGAATATTGTATAGCAACATATGATGTTTCGGCTGGACTAAGTGGCATGGTGTCACCTAGTGCATCGAATTCCAAGGTACTAGGTACAATCCAAGGGTCAGATGATTCCAAAGATTGATAAGTCATGGTTGAAATCATATCGACGGTGGAAATATGATGTGTAGTCGGTGGAAGTGGTGTAGGGAAGGTACCCATAAGGCTAGAATATTTCAACAAGCCAACACCAACACTTTCATATGTGATCTTGGTATCTCCCAAGAATTGAATATTGTTGGTAGCGGGAGCGGGAGCGTTGGTTGTATAGAAATCTAACTGATTGACAGTGACATTTTTTCCCTGATGAGGAAATTGTACACATCAAAACACCGATGAGGAAATGGAAGTCATAGCATAAAACCAACTTATTCCAAGTAATACATTGTAATCAAGCGGAGCATCAACCACCTCGACATCAACAGTGATGGTTTTGCTGCCCAACTGGATGGGCAGGGACTGTAAAAGCCCATGGGGATGAAAACCTCACCCATTGAATGTGCACAACATCGTTGGGTGTTTGTTAAGTGTGGGTGATTTTAAAATTTTCCAACATGCTAAAGACATGACACAAGTAGAGGCTCCCTCATCCAAGATGGTTCGGTGAATTTTTTGATTGTGAACAACAACATCAATTTGGAAAGCAAGTTGGTGGGAGAGTCGAGATGTATAATTTTCCAGGTTAAACATGATATGGTTGGATGAATCAGGATCAACAATGCAAATAGAATCCAAGAGCGTTCTATGTTGACTAGGGCAGTGCTATAGAACTTCTAACATAGACATAGCACACGGTGCTTGAGCCAAATCTTCAACAATGTTGTAGTTCTGGACGGCACGTGAACTAGGATTAAAGGTAGATTTACAGATAGTTCTCTTAGGAGGGTGTAATATAGAGTCGAACAGAGGTTTCTGAATCTGAAGTGGTCTAGATGGAGGATTAACTTATGGAGGACTAACGGAGGACGGTGATGGATCCGGTAAAGTATCGGTACCATTAGTGACTTTTCCTTTGTCAGGTTTAACTGGTGTGACGTATGTCTTAGAGTGAGTTGTCAAATTAATCCCATTAAACATATAAATATGGGCACTTGTCGAGGCCTCATCATGAGGATGGATAGAACTACCCCCAGGAGAGGGGGTTTGAGCAACCATGGATTGTTGTTGTGGAAAAGGCTGAGTAAGCACAGTGGGTTGTGAATTTCCCTAAAAAAGTTTGGCCACTTCATCGAGATGTGGACAGTCTCGATTGTAGTGATCGTCACCACAAATGATACATGGGAATTTCAGTTTCCGATTTGGCTTCTTTTTGGTAGCAAGTGTTTGAGCTTGATTTTTTGGTTGTTCATTGCTATTGGTATTTTTTGATTTATTTTTTCCTTCTTTGTACCTCCGGATTGTTATGAAGGGGAAGAATGAATTGCATTCACCTCAAAGATATAAGTTTGGTGGGAGGTAGAGGAGACTGTGGTCGACTAGGAAGTATATTGAGTTTTGATGGAACCGATAACACCACCCGCATGAGATGAGGATGACGTCTTGGATGGATCGGCATTAGCTCGAGCAGAATTTGAAAGGAACTCATACAAAGTACCAGATTGTGAATAAACCAAATCTAAGTACTGAGCCTGAGCAATGGTTTCTTCCTCGGTGACTGCGCCACCCATAGAGACATCACGAGTGATTGGGGGTAAAAGTAATTTAGTAAACCACTCCGCCAATAATTGGTCAGGAATGATTGATTTGATCATCCTCCTTCATCATCTCCACTCATGAATATGGTCAGAGATATGCACGAAGTCAGTTTGACGAAGGGAGGTCAAGATTTCAGTACCCGTCTCATAGTGAATAGCTAGTTGAAAGTGCGTGAGGAAAGACATGGAAAGGGAGTTAAAACCAAGAAAAGAAGCACGTGGTAGTTCAATATACCACTTTGTTGCAGATCCCGTAAGTGTTCACTGGAAAAGACGCAAACGTATAGAATCATCCATGAGGGATTTTTATGAACACCAAAAATGGAAAGTCATCACATGGTTATTTGGATCTTCTCCAGGTTTTTCATCAAATTTCGGAATATGAGAAGGAATTTTAGCTGGAATAACTGGCCAAACCAAGGAATGAAAAATAGGATCATTAGTTAACTGAGACAAGTCTTTGAGATCCAGAGTCGCAAGGAAAGGTAGTTGTCGGTTAACTTGCGGATGATATTGGTGTGGCATAGGAACACCAGTAGGACCATAAACTCGGTAAGGTGGATAATTGTAACCATTAGTTCCTCCTACATATGGTTGTTGCTGACTAGGATAAGCAAGATTCGATGATGGCTGAGAAACATTTGCATAACCTGGTGGGTTCTGAGAATTATAAGTCAGGTGATTTACTTACCCATAAGGAGGATAAACATGTTTACCTTGAGGAGGGTAAGAAGTAGATCCCAGAGGTGGATACACATTAGACCCGTGGGGAGGATAAACATTATACCTTGGGGAGGATAAGGTTGTTTTCCTTGAAGACTCCAAGTGGTGTTTGGGACGCTCAGATACGCTTGTCCATAAGATGATCTGGAAGGTATGGGATTTGATATTCCTCCTTGTGGGTTATGATATGAGTTCCCCCCAACGTGCAGTTGGGTAAATGTGCCTCCTGAAGATAATCCTCGAAATTGTGAAGGGTTTCCAGCAAATGAAGGTTGCCCCCCTGCCAGTGGTGGATTAACGACCGGGGTATCGCTGGCAAAGGAAGGTTGTCCTCTAGGAGGAACATGAAAAGTGGGTTGTCCCCCAAGAGGGGTAAGCCCACCATAGAATGGTGGTTTTCCAGGAGGGATAGGTCCGCTAGATGGTGGTTTCCCTCCAGTCGGTTATATTTGGCTGGCAAGGGTCTGCATTCTCTGGTGCAAATATGTCCCAGCAAGATCATGTGGAACATGTGGAGCTATAGAGTGAAAGTTTGGAAAAGTGGGGGTAGGGATAGAAGTGCCTTGGGAATGAGTAGAGGTGATGAGTCCAGCATTAGGATGGACTTGTGCTGACATAACAGTAGGGTTAATGACCTGATAGATGGGGTGATTCATAGTTTGACCGGATGTTCCAGTTTCAATAGGAGGGTCATGAGGATTAAAGGGCTGTCGAATGGATTCAAAATTCTCATAGAGATCGTGTCCTGATGAAGTCCTCCATACAAAACGAGCAGGTGTGGGATTTGTATGTACTGCAGTGGTAGGATGAACAGGAATTCTATAATCATCACCAAATATTGGTTCTGTGGATTCTATATATGTTTCGGTAAATGCTCTCTCAAGTAACTGTGGGACCTCTTCATCTATGACATTCCCAAGGGAGTCTAAATGAAGAAAAAGTGGTTCAAGAGGGGTTATCGGCACATATGTAGTGCGAGGAGTGGGATTCTCAACCGTAACCAAAGAGCCTTCTGGATTTTCTAACGGAGGAGTAACAACACTCCTAGCATCAGATTGATTTTCTACCTCTCCATGACAATATTCTTATGGAGGGTTAGGAAGTAAGAGTTGGTAGCCTTCCAGAGGCAACCCTTGCATCCTACGTGATCGGCGAAGACCTTTATTATCTACAGACTCAATTTTGGAGAATAACAGCACACGCTAAAAATCTAGGGAAACCTAATGAAAAGAAACAACATACGTTAATAAAATCTAAGAATCAAAACCAAGCAAACAAAACTTCTCTCGATGATCGTACTAGTTGGTGACGAAATCCAACATCGCGTGATCAAGTCAAGAAGGGGCTAGGATATGGTGGAATAGTTACAATGGTGACCTGCTTAACAGACTTTCACCTTGGTGCAAGCTTCCATGTAGTAATTGTGGATTTACCCTCCAAGGAGCCCGAGTGAGTTTGCCCACCGTTTGTTCCAGGTACAGTGAGACTTCCCTTCACCATCACCTTGTGTAAGCACCTAAAGATTATGGAAACTAAGGACACCAACTCCGATTCAACCCCTGGGAAGGTACAGTTGACAGTCCGATCCGAACGTATGGGCAGGATAAAAAGTCCGAAATCAACTCCAGAGGCTCCCACACATAATAGTGGGTATACCCTCAAGTGACCCCCAATATACGATCCGACCACTACAAAGAGTTAAACCACGGAAGGATAATATATGTAATTCTCCTGAATGCGACCTCATGCGTAACCCCTGTGTGAGAGGGGGATCCCAGAAAGCCTATACGATAATTGGATTTGCTCTCCCTATCGCAATATGCTAATGTGTTTTTTGAAAAACTTTGGAGAGTTGCACTCATAGCCTAATCCAAAGTACTAGTACTAGTGTAATGTTGGTGGAAGATTCTAAAAACAAAAATGTTCTAGATAAATTTTAATTAGCGATAATTTTACAGTTGTTCTTTACTAAAGGGTGTATGAAAATGAAACTAATGGTATGATGACTCAATTCCCAAAAAATGCACATGAAAATGATAAGTAGTCGTGTCTTTTGATGAATACCTATTTAAGGGAAAGAGAGAAAGTTCTTTTCATTATCAAACACTGAGATGCAACATCCTCATACAATTATTTCTCAATCAAATCCAATGTAATGCTAAAAAAATTCAGAAATGCCTTCTAATATCCAAACCAAACACTAAAATATGTCCTTTTGCTTATATGTGAATGATAATCAGATGTAAAACTTCTAATGTCAATCAGAGTTCAGGATGAAACAATCAGAAGCAAACCTCACACAAACAAAAATACACTCTCGTCATGAATAAACAAGAAAGACAAAGATAACCAAATTTGCAAACAAGAACCAAAAACCTCAAACAAAAGAGAAATGATGGAAAAATGACCTCAAAGATCAAAAGGAAAGTTTTTCATACCTTTGGATTTCCTCACAAAATCTTCCACTCAATCAGATAAATGAGAAGAAAACAATAAGTTAACTCTAGATCAGCAAAGACAAAGAGTGACTTCAAGGAAAGGAAAGAAAATGTCAAATTTCCAAACAAAAGAGGATCAATTCTTAGAAAACAGGGTGTTGAAGGCCAATACCAAGATGAACTGAGATTTATAAAACTCCTGAGCCAATGCCAAAACTAAGAATTAGCTTCAGAGGATGAAAATTCTAGAGAATTTCTCATAGAAAGTGGTAGCGCTTTGGTGTAAGGAGAACCAGAGAACTCCAGCGCTCTATATGAGACTAATGGGGAGTGTTGGTGATCTAATAGCAAGGGAGGGGGAGCGCTCTGCTCTCAAAACTCAGAAAAAAAAGATTAGAAAACCAAATTTCTGAACAGACTCAATCAATCAGGGTGAATAAGATGAAATAAAGAGGAAATCAATCAGATCTAAGAATCAAAAAGAATATGGAGAAGGTCAAATGAGTGGGAAAAGGGCCAAAACAAGATCTAAGAAAGGAGACAAAAATCAGAGCTCCTTCCCAGTGGAGTCGTCAATTTCTGTTATAGGTGAATCCTCCTGCAGAAAAGCAGATTCCCTCTTGGTCTCTAGACTCCTAAGGCCAAGATAGAAAAGTTATTAACATGGACACTGACATCCTTTTATGTCTAATGAAGATAATATACGAAGGAGAAGAAGAAAGATATGTACCTTATTAACGACGTTTGTCCTTGCAAAGTCGAGGTTTAGCTTCGATCTTGAGCTCCCTAATGGGTCATGTAGAACAAACAAAGATACAATGAACTTCCTATTCTACTGAGATTAGCTCAAATATAGATCCATCTATTGAAGACAAACTCATGTGGAACAAACATAAGTTTGAAATAAATAGGCCAAGCATTGATGTATTGATAAGAACAAGTAAAATTACTTAAAATCCTTTGATGAAGGTGCAACAGCTTCTTCCAGTTCTCCTTGTCCAACCCAATTTCTCAAGTAATCTACACAAATTTCTTTGATGACATCTCACTTATGGGATCATAAGTTTGGTGTAATTCTCAATCTCCACATCTTTTCTGTTAATACCACTTATAGGATCATAAGTTTGATATCAATCTCTAGTGTTTATTTCACCATGAAGATGCCCCCTTATATAACCTTGGAGAGGCCCAACCACTTGAGAGATATTTGGGATAATTTGAGGATTCTTCTCCTTCAGTTGAGGATCTTCCCTAAGATCATGCCTTGACCTTTTATTTGAATCCAACCACCTTCAGAAATTGAGGGAATTATTCCCTGTTTTAGCTCAACAAACCAAAAATCCGCTCAGAAAAGGTAGCGCTCCCCCAAAAGGGTATACAGAGTGTTTGAATGCTCCCCCAAAGATGCCCAGGGAGCACTGGCACTCCCTGACAGTGGGTAGGGGAGCACTTCTTTCCAAAATCCATTTTTGAGTGGTTTTTCCAATGGCAAAAAGCTTGTACTCCTTGTCAACTGATTTCTCTTCTTCAAAACTAGTCTTTGAGGTGTCTTAAGTGTCCTTATGATGTCGTTAGAGGCATGACATAGGTAATATGGAAGTATGATGTTTGTGACACCTGCGACACTTATGTTCAAGATGCGACACTTGCGGACAAGATGCGACACTTACAACACTTGTAATGACGACACTTGCGACATTGTTGAAGTGAGTAATTTTGATGTGTAATAGTCACTCTCTTGGCATCTCACCAAGATTTTTATCCTCTTGGTATCTCACCAAGAGTACCTAGATATCGACATCTCACCAAGAGTTTTATCCTCTTGGTATCTCACCAAGAGTACCTAGATATCGGCATCTCACCAAGATCCTCAACTTGGACTCTCACCATGTAACTTCCATTTGAAGTGGATCTAGAACCTGATCTTATCATCACCATAGCCAAGTGGGGCTCAAGCCTTCATGGTTCCCTACCTCTCCTTCTCATCAATATTCGATGCTCTGAATCCTCTGAACCAACCCTCTATCTCGACAAATCTTAAATGGAAGTTGTCCTGAGTGGACCAGTCACCCCTGATGATGGTGTCCATGAAAACTAATTCTGAGCTCCCTATGAATCACTACTATGATTCAATAGGTCATCCTCAACGTTGTCTCCCCACCTGATTATAAATGGTGTAACAACATACAAAGCAGTAGCGAATGCACACTCTCTCACAAATTGTTCATCCAACTTAAGATCCTATGTTGTCATTGTTGAAACATCTTGCTGCTTATTTTTCTTCTTGGAACATTGTCCTACATAGTCACCCATATTCCTACAAGAAAATCATCTCATTGTGTTCATGTCTCTCTTCTTCCCACCACTTCTCTATCCCTGTGGTGGGACGCCAAACTTTGGACCTTGTTGACCTCCCCTACTGGTCTTACTCTTTCCCTTTGTCCAAAGAGAAAGGTCTTCTTCACCAAGCAATGTCTGTTGCTGTCCAAAAGTCTCTGATATAAGTCTAGTCTCCTCCTGAACGAAATCATCCCACAATATCTCCCAAGTGGGCATGATCTCCCTAGCAAAAATTCCATTAACAAATGGACCCTAGGGTTTGGTAAAGTTGTTTAAGGTTGTCCTCACCATAGAATATCGGTCCACTACCTCTCTAATGGCTCCAAGATCATCTCTAATTTGGGTGTATCGGCCAAGGAAAGAAGTAACTGACTCATCTTGAAGCATACAAATTCCCCTAATTCGATCATACAGAACCATCTTTTGGTTCTGGTTAGAGCTAAGGTAAATATTGCAAAGAGATGCCCACATCTCAAATGCATAGGCTTTCCCAGCCAAGTGGGTAATGATGTGATCCCTCACTGCATCAAACATCATCCTATTTTCCTTATTGTTCATCTTCCTGAACTCTGCTAACAAGATGGGAGCAGTAGAAGGAGGAGTAGGAATAACTCCCTCAACTATATCCCATAGTTAGAGGTCCTCTAAGACAAAGATGATCCTGGCCTTCTGAGGTGACCAATTGCTAGCTCTAGCTAGCCTATCCTCCACACACATCTGAGATTCTAGCATCACTACCGACTGCACTCAAAATGATGCTACAACTGTAAAGGAATGTTGCCTCACTCCTGTCAACACATGTGTGAAAAGAGGAAAACTAACACTGACCTCACTCCTAGCAATACAGGTGTGAAAAGAGGCCATGAAAAATCAGCCTCACTCTTACCACGTAGGTGTGAAAAGAGACAGACAAAATGTCCACAAAGTTCTCTACAACTCTCCACCAAATTCTTCCAACAAGATGCCACTAAACTCAGTCAATGGTTTTCCAAACAATCTTCCCTAAAGATGTCTAAAACAGTCCACCAAGATGTTGTCCAAAACTCCGCAAAAATCAGCCACCAAGCTCTAATACCATGAAGTTTTTCCAGGTCCTAACAAGTTGCCAACTAGGTCTATCTTTGACCTCAAGTTGGCTCTAAGTTTTAAATGTCAAAGAAGGGTTTGTTTTTGTTTTATAATAACAAATTTTCCAGTAACTTCTTTGTTGTTTTGTTACGGTTACATAGGCCAATAAGGTGCTCTAGCATGTATTTTTTGTCACAAGATGTTAACACATGCATACCATAAGCTATGTAACACACCTAAAGATCTTTTAGAGATGAAATAATGTTGTTCTAAACACTAGCATACATGAAAATGAACACAGTTATTTTT
>ML819058.1:44644-80603 GCA_009831015.1 Picea engelmannii | reverse complement strand
TCGATACCTCTAGAATGAGAAGATCTATGGTGAGGTGGCCTCCGAACAGTTTGGATCATACTCGCTTTCATGATTTAGTGGGATCATCCTAACCTCCTCACCTTATCCTCTTCATCTTATAAAAGGAGAGGAGCTCTCATGGAAAAAGATTGGAAATTTGGCTTGAGATTGTTAGCATGTTTTGAATGCCTTTGAGCTTTTCTTTTTCAAGATAGATTGTGAGTAGTTATCAGATCCATGGTCTCAGAATACTTATAGAAATAAGTGTGTGGGAAGAGAGGAACTATTGGAAGTAACTTGACGACATCAAGGCATCTGTTTGTATCTTTATTCCACATTCTTTGGAAGGAACCTGACGACATCAAGGCATTTAGTTGTATCTTTCTTCCACATTCTTTAATACAGATATGCTATTCTTTCCTATATGAATGTTATTTGTCCATATTGTATGATTCCTTGATAACATACATAGTTTCATATCAAATAGTCTTTTTTATTCTTGTCTTCGTTGGCTTGCATTTCTTTGCATATATTTCTCCATAAGCCTCATGACGGATCTTGGATTGTGTTAGCACTCTGTAAATTTTTTCCGGTTGAATAGACAAATGACAGAGGTAACTATTTCAACCAACTTTAGAGCTGAGGAACTAGCCTTCTCAACTCATAGAGGGCTCTTTTGTGTCACTTGATATTTCTTTGGAAATTGGTGGCTAGATTTGGTTTGTTTTGGGGGTTTTTAAATAAAGTTGTTGGCAAGGAAGGGGAGGAACACTCAGGGTTATGGAGTCAAAATTCTGAAAGTGAATGAAAACAATGCATCGACTGATAGAAATATCTAGAGGACAAAGGATAAATGAGGCAATGAATCTGAGTTATTCTTAAATTTAAATAGAGTGTAGCAAGATAAAGAAAACAAATAACTGCATCAAAGCATTACTGAAATGAATTCTGAATAAGTTAAGAATGCAATCACATAGTTTAAATCGCTTAAGCCAAGAGCATCACAAGATGAATTCTGGGCCTTTAACTCTCCAATTTAAATGGAACAAAATGTAAATGAAGTAACAGTTCACGGGAAATCCATACAATGAAAGGAAACAAAGCTCATATCACCACCCGTTAGAATCTTTTCATAGAGACTTCAAAATCTTCTGCATTTATATTCAATTCAGATTCAGAAAATTTACAAATAGAGTTTGATACAACCAAAAGGCGCTCTTGCACTTCTGCCAACATTAATTCATTCAAGTAATCTAGTACTTATATAACTTGATAAAAATAACTGAAACTGAAGTGTTTCATCTTCCAAAACAATTTCAACTGACAGTTTCAGTATACGAAACGATTTACAATGATTGAAAAAATAAAATGCTTCTAAAATTATGGGAAATTTATTTGTATGTTCGGATTCTTTCATGGCATCTATTTCGCTCTGGTCTTCTATCAGATCTAAAAATCTAATGACATTTGGGGATCAATGACTGGCTCCAGTGATATTTCACTTTGTCTTACCCATCTGCACGATATTGCACTTTGTCTTACTCTTTAGTTGAACAATATCTCTACCAGTGATTTGATTGTCGAAATATCCTTCTTTCATGAAAGCAGTTGCATCTACCTCATCATCACAATATTCATCATCGATGTTCAAATTCTCAAACACGTTGTCCATTTTGAGGAAACTTTCTATCTACTTGTCATTTTTGAAAACCTGACAGTGCTTCATATTGTCTGGTATTGTTGGCCTATACTTCACCTCCACTTTGTGTCTTCTCTCAGTTAAAAGTGGGACTCTAAAAATTGTTGTTGAAGTGGCTAGAGCATCAACAATCTGATTCTGCTCTCTTGGAATTGTCAATAGATTGCATTCTTCAAATTTCTCAAGGAGTTCTAGTACCAGATTCCTATAAGCCATCAATCTGGGTTGTTTTGCTTGGTAGATGCCTTTGATTTGATTTATAATTATCTCAAAATATCCATGTACAACAATTCTTTTTTCCCTAGCTCTTCTAAAAATTTCAATCCCAATATCAACGCTTCATATTTGGTCATGTTATTAGTGCATTCAAAAACAAGTTTGTAGGAACACAAATTTGCATCTCCTTTGGTGTGGTTGATCCATACGCCAGCTCCATCTCCTTCTCTACAGGAAGCTCCATCAAAATTCATATTCCATAACTGATTGTCTGCATCGTCCTGTTGCTCTGAAAGTTCCTCCATTTTCCCTTTAAGCTCATCTTTGTCAGCTAAAATGACTTTTGTTTCTTCTTCTTCGAAGCATGGGTCATTGAAGAAGATTGAAGATTTTAATTCAATCTCCACTGAATAGATAGGATGATTTCTAGGCTGTGATTTATTGTTGACCATATATTTAAGCAAAACCTCCCTGTACAGCCTTTTGTCCTGACCAAAGACAGGAATAGTAGCATAAGACATGTCCATCTATAGAGTTCCTTTCAATTTTGTTGTCCATGATCTAGACAACAGCATACCAAATTTTGGAGGGATATCGGCGACCACTGCGTCCATCACCATATTCTTTGTTGGTATTTGTGCCAAGGAAACCACCATGTCTTTGATCATGCCAAGGCATTTTACCTTTCTTGAATCGAAGGAGAATAGGTCTTTGTAAGGTCTTGTGCACTCAAGACCTAATTGGTTCATGACCACTTTTGGCATCAGGTTGTGTGATGATGCTCTAGAATCTAGCATAGCATTGTGTAGAATCATGTCATGGGTTTTCAAACTGACATAAAAAGGAGGGACTTCTTCATTTTCACCGCTTTCTTATACTCTTGGCCCAAATAGGATAGTTGGGTGATCATCTTGTATGTTTAGGGTATCATAGGTCTGTCCCATTTTAAGCATCTTGATGATCTGATTTATGTATTCGATATTCCTAATCAATTCATTAAATGGTACCGAAATTTTTATCTTAGCCATCTCACTTTCGAAATTGAAAGATGATGGACTCTTTTCTACTTCTTTGGTGACCATTTCTCTTCTTGTCAATATTTTCTTTTGAGGTTATTCTTTTTGTTTCCCCTTTTCTTTAGTATCCTTCACAATAGAATCTTTCACAATGGACTCCTTTGCAGCTGAATCTTTTGCAACAAAATATTTTTTGGTCTGACTAGAAGAAGGTACATTGTTCTGAGCTTCTTTAGAGGGGTTTCCTTTTGTAGGATTACCTTTTGGAGGGTTTGGGGGTACTTTTTGGTTTCAGAGGTTATATTTCCTTTGGAATTGCATGATGGCGTTTTGCAATCCGGTCTCATAATCTTCTTTTTCTACTAATACCCTTTATTCTTCATCTTGCAGAAAGATCTTACTTGCATCCATGAACTGGTCATGTTCTTCTTTGGCCAAAAATACCTCTGTCTCTTTATCATCATAGTAGTTCATGTTATCCTCGAAATATCCATCATAACCCTCATTTACATAGTTATTTTGGAAAGGAGGCTTGATTTGTTGTTCCCCTTGATTCCCTTGGTTTCCCTTATTTGTATGATTTCCCTGATTTCCTAGATTCGTTGGATCTGCTTGATTGGCCTGCTTTCCCTGATTTCTTGTCCTAATTTGTGGAATAGTTGGTCTTCTCAGATTTTTGGGTGGACCATTAGCCTGTTCTCTGGGGTTAGGCCTATTTCCTAGGGCCATCCTTTCCATCATTTGCTCCATGTTTCTCATCATCATTTCAAATCTTTCCTCTGATGTTTGAGATGTCGAAGGTTGTGCTTTGTCTTGAGCTATGTTTGTGTCTTTGTCAGCATTAGTTTTCATCTTCCCTGAAGACATTAGGTTCACTTATACCTCTATAGCATCAGTCGTCATATCGTCCAATGTGGTAGATCTTCATTCTCTTAATAATAAAGAAAAGTCACTTTCAAAAGAATCGACATATTTGAGTTGAGCTACCTTTTGGGGGGGGGGGGTTACTTCATCAGGAATAGAATTATACACCTTCATGAATCTATCCAAAAACTCCTATATCGTCTCATCAGGTGATCTCTTCATATTGTTATACTGGGTCAACAACTGAAGGGGATTTTTCTTATCCCCCCATTTTGAAAGGAAGCTTGTCTCAAAGGCTTCGAAATCTGCAATACTACCTGTTGGAAGGGCTCTGAACCACTTCCTTACATCTCCCGCAAGGCTTTATGTAAATAGCCTCATCTTCACATCTTCATAGTCCACTTCTTCCAAGTCTATGAAATCATTAAACCAGTCTAGATTTTTTGGGGTTGATATGTTACCTTCGGCATCATATAGTTTAATCCTTAGATTGTAGTCTTGAGGCAGGTCATGTAGTTGAGCGGGTAGTATGAGGGGAGAAAATATTTCCGCCATAGCTGCGGTGAGGGGTCAGAGTGGATGTTGGTTCTAAGAAGGGGTCACTACAGCCTTGACAAATGAAGTTAAAACTAGATCTTGGAACTTCTTTTCGTCAACGATAGTCTCATTTAGACAAGATTCATACTTAGTTCTGAATAAGGATTTCTCAAATTTCACGTCGAATATAAGGTCTTCGATGTTATTCAATCCTTCCCTAAGAAAGGAAAAATATCGGTCTGGGTGAAACACTAGGGTCACGGGACTTTCTTTTCTTCTGCATACAAGCTTCTCAGGGTCAGACACAGGGACTGCAGCTTTTTGGTATGGATTTCTCCTGGTGTGAACTTTATTAGGAGCCAGGATTTCTATCTCACAAGGTGTGGTGCAAATGGTCACTGAATAATGGAGTCGCCAAGGTAAAAATAATCTCATCCAATAAGGTATTTGATCCACTGTCACCCTCAGGAATCAAACTAAAGCTTTAAGTCGTTTTCCCAGGGAAGGCTTTTTCAATTCCATCCCCGAAAACGGTGCCAGAATGTTACCACTCTGTAAATTTTGTCTGGCTGAATAAAAAAACGACAGAGGTAACTATTTCAGCCAACTTTAGATTTGAGGCACTAGCCTGCTTAACTCAGAGAGGGCTCTCTCGTGTCACTTGATATTTCTTTGGAAATTGGTGGTTAGATTTGGTTTGTTTTGGGGGTTTTTAAATAAAGTTGTTGGCAAGGAAGGGGAGGAACACTCAGGGCTATGGAGTCAAAATTATGAAAGTGAATGAAAACAATGCATTGACTGATAGAACTCTACATAGGACAAAGTCTAAATGAGGCGATGAATTTGAGTTATTCTTAAATTTAAATAGAGTGTAGGAAGATAAAGAAAACAAATAAATGCATCAGAGAATTACTGAAATGAATTCTAAATAAGTTAAGAAGACAATCACACAGTTTAAATTGCTTAAGCCAAGAGCATCACAATATGAATTATGGGCCTTTAACTCTCCAATTTAAATGGAAGAAAATGTAAATGAAGTAACAGGTCACGGGCAATACATACAATGAAAGGAAACAAAGCTCATATCACCACCCGTTAGAATCTTTTCATAGAGACTTCAAAATCTTCTGCATTTATATTCAATTCAGATTCAGAAAATTTACAAATAGAGTTTGATACAACCAAAAGGTGCTCTTGCACTTATGCCAACATTAGTTCATTTAAGTAACCTAGTACTTATACAACTTGATCAAAATAACTAAAACTAAAGCGTTTCGGCTTCCAAAATAGTTTTGACTAACAGTTTTGGTATACGAAACGATTTACAATGATTGACAAAATAAAACGCTTCCAAAATTATGGGAAATTTCTCTATTTGTTTGGATTCTTTCATGCCATCTATCTCGCTCTGGTCTTCTGCCGGATCTGCAAATCTGATGACATTTGGGGATCACTGACTGGCTCCAGCGATATTTCACATTGTCTTACCCAACCGCATGATTTCCTTCCATTGTGAATCAGAGGGAATTATGTGATCCATCATCTCTTTAATCAAAATATCCAATTCAATGCACGTGGCATAGGACATAGTCAGCATGTCGAATTTCACTATCTTGAACTTATTCAAAATTTTGAAGTCTTTAGCCAGATATTCTACCAGACTTGAGCCTTTCGGAATTTCTTCTATAGCTTCAAATTTAGAATGGACCATTTTGCATTGCATGAGGAGAGTATTGTAATCTTCCTGATTGTATAATGAACCTATGACATTCCAAAATGATGGGAGGCCTTTGATAAAAAATTGTTCAAATGCATCTTTAAATTCCTATATGTTGTGCTCCATTTTCATATCTTTGTTTTGGACCGATCTGAGCAGGGTATGTTTGGTGATGATTTTCCTAGCTGAAATGATCAATGCAGTCCTATATTTTACCCTGATAATTTGAAGATCGACAGTTGGCATAGAATTTATAAATTCAATAGCATTTTGGGCCCATTCTGAGGGCTTCTTGGCTAACACTTCATTAACAACAGCACACCTGCTCCGAGCTGTAGCAACCACACTGTCTTTGTCATTTATAAAATTTAGGTAAACCCTGAATTTAGCAGCTTCTGCAGCAATAAAATCCCATATGACATGTTTGGATTCTTGCAATAATGTTTTTCCATTTAGCCTTGTTTTCATTTTTCTCACTTTCTCCTGCAAATCTTGATTATCTCTGTGAAGTTGAGCCATCTTCTTATCTTTCACCTTCATCTCTTGTTTCAACTTTCCTATAACTTCGCTGAGACCTTTGATCTCCCCCGTTTTGATGCTTACATGGGACATAGCTTGGACCAACCCTTTACGGCTATATCCAGCCTCTGTATTAGTAGGTACAATGATATCCACATCTGATGTTGTTGCCTGTTCTTGTGACCAATTTTCTTTCTCTTTTTCCAAATGCAGCACATTAGCTTTACAATTGAGTGCCTCTTGTCTGAATGTCGCCTTTTCTTGTTCCAAAGAAGTCAATTATGATGTTTGTGGATGGTTTGTAGGTGACATATTCATCCTTTTCTTTAAGCTTTGTATCATCTTATCCTTTTCGTCCAGAGAAGATTTCACCCCTCTAGGACCTTCAGACTCTATCCTTTTGACCTATGTCATTCAGGATTTTTTGGATGTATTTTCCTATTTCGATTGTCCATCTAGTTTGAGTGCATGTGTAATCAATATTGTGACCCTCAGACCTAGACTTAGATAATTAGAATATAGCATATCACTGACATTTCTGTGGAACTTTACTTTGTCACGGGCACCAATATTTCCATAGTGCATTTTGATCTCAGATACCTTAAAATCATCAGCCACTACTATGTTAAATGTTTTATTTTCCACATTTCTTACTGAGAGGAAGGAAGCTGTAAATTGGGAAGTCTTTTCCACTTCAGGAAAAATGTCTCTTATTTCATTGTTGGCCATACTTCCCTTCACAACATACTGGTTCATTAAATCTTCCTTGGACTGATAAACTGCCCCAGGTGTCTAGATAAATATGTGCTTCCTGTTGCTAAAAACCTTTATGTTGCTTTGAGTTTGTGTCATGTTTTCTGTACCTGCTTCTTCGTTCTTGGTTACACCTTCTACCATTTCCATGAATGCTTTCTCCTTGGATTCTTATTTTTCTAGGTAGACTATTTGAGAGGATGATGTGATTTTCATTTTCTTGAGAATATCTTGTTGGATACTAGCGCCCAAGGCCTCTAAATTACTCCTCTTATTGTATACGCTCAATTTAGGAGCTTTGACAATCAATATAGGAGATGTTTTATGTGTTGGGCTCTGCTGGGAAGCTTGTTCCATTTGTTTTGTTAGATGATGTTGCACAGTGACCTCCATATCTACACAGGTTTCTAGATTGACCAACTTATCGAATCCTTCGACATGCTCATGTTCATAGGGACCTTGTCTTATTGCTAATCTCCTCTTTGATATGATCTGGTGTGGGTTGTGTCTTCTTCCTTACAACTGTGTGAACCCAAATTCACTGACTTTGGATTGAATCTGAGGCAAACAGGACTTGTTCTTCACCACAAAGGGACCTACTATGAAAGGAAATTTTATATTAGAAGCCTTGTGTTCTTTCAAAAGGTGCTCATTTTCTGAGATGATCCTCTGTCTTATGAACTCCAAAGAAAATATTCTAGGGTTCAGAAAGACTGGTAACAGATGAGGTCCTTCCTGGTAGCTCTATTCCCAAATCATCGTGGAATGTATGAAGAACATCCAGTCACCTATCCTGCTCTCTGTATTTGGTTGTAAACAACTTTTCATTTCTTCCAGGACCCTTGGCCAGTCTGAACCGAAGATAAGACTATACACCCTGGAAATAATATTATTGATGAAGATAAGCATGGTGATCCTTTTACATTCAGTTGAAATGAATGGAGTCTCAGGAAATTCAGTTTTGTTAGATTCCAGGAATACTCTCAGCAAATGGGTGTAATATCTAAAATGTCTTAATGAATTGAAATTCACCAACTGTTGATGCATATTTTCAATAATGAATTTTTCAAAACTGACACAGACTGACTGACCAGACTTTGACATAAATAATGTCAACAAGAAACCTAACATGACTTCTACCACAAACTTTTCATTGTCCAATCCTAAAATTTGACTTAATAGAGAACAAGCCCACTGGACTTCGATGATCATGACGCTTATGCTGGAAGGTAATGACAGACTCTCTGAATGGTGCTCGGGCTTGAAAATGGTTTGCAGAAACTGGGTTTTTACTTCTTGTGGGCATTCTCTATAAATTGTGATCATTTTTTGTTCCTTGAAGGTCTCTCACACTATGGATGAAGACTCATGTATATTGAGGGTGTGCCAGAGAGATGGAATGTCTATTTCACATAAAACCTCTGACCCTAATTTATTCAGAATGAATCTTTCTACCTGAGAATATCGTTCTGCACACCAACTTACAAATTCAGGGAAAGGAAAGACTACTTCTACTACGTAAGGGATGATGGAGTCTTGAACCACTTTGAGTAAAGGTAGGTGGGTTCCAACATTGTCCAACAAATTTGATCTAGACACAGAAACAGGCGAGACAGTTATCTCTGTGTCGAAAATGCCGAAGTCTCTATCAATTAGGGATTCTTCTTTGGAGGAGATTTCTTGCTCATTTACGGATAAGACAACGGGATTAGTAGCCATGATGAAAATACCTATTAAGCGGCGAGAAAAACAAGAATTTGGTTCAGTTTTGAATTTCAAATGGATGCTTTGCGCCAAGTTCCCGAACGTTTGAATGGTTCAAATTATCATAAAATAATGTCGGGAGGTCTCCCTTTTATAGGTGTTTATACACATCGAGGGTTGGAGAAAAAATTTTTAGGTGAACCTCTTTTCGCCTCAATGTGACTCTAAGGGCACCATGCATCCACGATTTAAGCCACGACGGTTTTCCCCAGCCCAGCCTTGATTCATTAATCTTCACGCTACTCCAATCACCAATATGAGTTTCAGTCGTTGATCTGGGCTATTTTAAGATCTACAGTCCACCTTTACCTAGCAGCTTCAACATCGGGGGTTGGAGAAGATGATTTTAGGCGAACCTCTTAATGCCCCGATGTGTCTCAGAGGGTGCCACACATCTACAATTTAAACCATTATGGTTTTCCACAGCCCGCCCTTGATTGTTTAACCTTCGTGCTATTTCGATCCCCGATATGCGCTTTGGCCGTTGATTCGGGTTGTTTTCAAGATCGACAGTTCACTGAGTCTCACCCTTTATACTTTCTCCTTATTTGTCCATACGCCGGTAGATATATCCTATTCCTCTAAATTATCACTTCTCCTTGGCGACACAGCCTTTCGCTAAAATTACGACACTTGGATAACATTTGAAAATTGTTAAGGTGATAACATTGGCTCCTACTAGGGATGTTATCCTCCCTGCAAGGTAGAAAAAAATTGTAGACTAAGTGCCTTCTCATTGGTCCACGGCTTATCAATGTGACCTGAATCTGCTAATCTTTATTTGAAAAATTACAATCTATTCAACATAGCTCAGGGCCTTCACCTTGGGCTTCAACTACGCTACCTTTATTTCAATTTTTCATGTGTAAAGGAAAAAGTAGAATGATTATATACAATGAATGGTGGGGTGATGATTTTTCAAACTATGTAATGCTTGAGGAATCTGTCATTCACAAGCCCTCCTCTGGCGAATTATCCATTGCTTTCTTCCAACAAATGGGCGTTGCTCCCGCAGTAAGCTAAGACTTTGAATAGAGCCAGCCACAGGTGATAAAATTTCCCATGTTTACATTTATCTTCATTTCTCGCATCCCATTTTAGTACTCGGTCTTCTAGTTTGAAGTCATCTACCTTAGTATTTCTATCAAAATCTTCTTTGATCTTGTATTGACGAAGTTGGGCGTTATTGAAGGCCTTTTCTCTGGTATGTTGTACGCTGATGAGCTCATCATCTCTCCTCCAACTGGAATTTGTTTCTTCTTCTTTCTCTTGTAACAACTTCATCACCGAAAATCCCAATGTAGTAGGAAAAATGGCCTTTGTACCATAAACAATCTCGAAAGGAGTTGTGGCAATAGCTATTTTTGGGGATATCTTGTCGGCCCACAGTGCATGGATGAGCTTTTTGTGCCATGCCTTTTTGTTCTCTTGCAACAATTTTTTGATGATTCTAACCAATCTTTTGTTCGAAGACTCAGCCAATCTGTTCCCCTGAGGATAATATTACGTGGAATGACCGAGAGTAATGTTGTAATCATTGCATAATTTTTACAATTTTTTAGACTTAAAGGTCGTTGCATTGTCTGTTATAATCTTGACCGAGCATCTGAATCTGGACAGGATATTGTCTTCTAGGAACCGAATGATAACATAATTTGTATCTTTTCTGGTTGGAAGGGCCTCGATCCATTTAGTAAAATAATCTATTGCAATTAGGATCCATTTGTGTTGAGTCCAGGACTGTGGATGTATCTCCCCTATAAAATCTAGGCCCCATTGTCTGAAAGGAGCTTCTACTGAAATGGGTTTTAGTGGAAGAGATTGTAATTTCCCTTTTCCATCGAAGATTTGACATTCATGGCACTTTGAAACTTCTTTATAAATGTCAGGAAAAATACTAAGCCAATAAAAGCCAGCTCTCAAAATTTTGTGCACAGTCGTCCTCCAATAATGATGACCTCCACATTCACCTTTGTGGAACCCTTTGATGGTTCTCTCTACTTCTTCTTCTATCAAACAACTCATTAAAATTCCTCTTGGATCTTTCCAGTATAGCAATTCATTTACTATACAAAATTTTGTTGCCTTCAGTTTCAAAAATCTAGCTTTTCTTTTTCTGTACTAAAAAGGAGCCTGCAAATTTTTCAACACAAAAATGATATTTACGTACCATGCAGAATTGAGGAACTTATGAGATATTTGTGGAGTCGCCCTTTCTTTCTCTACTACAAGGTCTGACAAATCTGCAATGAAATTTATTAACAAGAGTTCGCATTTTGTTTGTCCCATCAGTCTAGTAAGTCCTTGCCCTTTGATCAACTTAGTGGGCTTGATTTCAAGATCGTATTCTAATAGTATTTCAATCCATTTTCCCCTCTTCCCTTCAAGATCAGCCTGTGTTAATATGTCCTTCACTGAGCTACTCAGAACATAATATGTGGTATGTGAATGTAGGATATAAACCCTGAATTCTTTCAATGCCTTGACCAAAGCATACACTTGCTTCTCCATGATATCATATTTTAAAGGAGAGTCTCTCAATGTTTTACTGTAGTATGCTATGGGCTTCTCAAAATTTTGGTTATCTTTCTAGAGTAATACACCTGCAATTGTTTGTTCTGAGGCGAATGAGAACAATATGAAATCTTTCTCAAAATTTGGACTAGCCAATACAGGAGCCTTTGTCAATGCCACCTTTATGTCTTCAAAGGACTTTCACGCTTTGGGAATCCATTTTATTTCATTCCCCTTTTTAAGCATGTTGGTGATGTGTTTTATGATTTCAGCTAAATTTGGGATAAACCTCCTCAAAAAATTTACTTTCCCCAGGAAAGATTGTACCTCCTTTTTGCTTCTCAGTATGTCAATTTTCAATATACCTTCAACCCTGTTGGGGTCCACCTTTATCCCTTCCTTTGAAATAATGTGTCCTAAGAGGTTCCCTTCTTCCATGGAAAAAATTGACATTTTTGGATTCAATGATATACCAAATTTCCTTCATTTTTCAAACGCCCTTCTGAGATGCTTGAGGTGTTCTTCATCCGAGGCAGAATACAGGGTAATGTCATCAAGGTAGATAACAATGAATTTATCTTTCTCGTCAGAAAAAGATATATCCATGGCTCTTTCAAATGTCTCCCCTGCATTCATAAGCCCAAAAGGAATTTTTGCATACATAAATGTTCCTCGTGGTGTAGTGAATGCAGTCTTTTCTTGGTCATCAAGGTGCACCATAATCTAATTATATCCAGAGAATCCATCTAGCATTGACATCCTTTGAGAGCCTACTACCTTCTGTAGAATGTAATCCATTTTAGGCAATGTATAGTTTTCCTTTAGGGACACCTTATTTATATTTCTCAAGTCTACACACAGTCTAACTTCTCCACTCTTTTTCCATATTGGTACCAGATTTTCCACCCATTTGGAAAACCTCGAGGACACTATCATATTTGCTTCAAACAGTTTCTTTACTTCATTTTCTATCAATGGTAACAGGAGAGGGTTTATTCTTCTTAATTTATTTTTGAATGGCTTGTGATCTTATTTAATTGGGATAACATGTTGGATTATACTAGTATAATAGAATTTTAGATCATCATAGCTCGAAGCAAAAAATGTCAAAAAATTATTTCATTAATTTGACATACCTCTCTTTGACTTCAAGGTTGAGCTTCCTGGACAGCTTCACGATCTTTGGATCCTCTAGACTCCAATATTCTTGACAGTATTTGAATCTTCTTTTAGCCATCTTTGCTTTGTTTTAGCTTGTTTTTTTTTTAAAGATTTGATCTCTTTCTTTTAGTGTCTTTCAATTACAAAGAATTGTTTTTTCTTTAGAATTGTTTGGTGAAAGAACTTCTTTTTCTTTTATTGAATAGTTTGTGTTAAAAGAGAAAATTGTTTGGGTTGCTTTGTTTCATATCGATTTGCTATTGCTTTTAGCTATCTTTGAAACAAAAGTTTAATTTCTTGCTTTGCATTATATTGGGGGGCAAAGAATCGTGTATTGGTGTACAGTCTCTTGGGCTCATTTCTTGACATTCTTGATTTTGATGAGTTTAAAACTCTTGGGACATTGTCCATCTGGGAATGATAAACATTTTCTCCTTCTTGTAATATATCTTTCATCGAAGTGAAATATTGGCATTCTCATTTATTTTCATTGTTTAGAGTCAGTCAAAACATCATTTAGTCCACACCATTTCCCTCTTGAGTAACAACAACCTTAAAATAAAGAGATGATAAAAATTTATTAGACATTTTTATATTTTCTGGTAGCAAACCTACATCAGAGTAGTTGTAGGGATTTGGAATAGGTGTGAAATATAACTTTCCAAATCTACAAAAAAAAGATAGAATCTTGTGGTAGGGAGCGGTGAACTCAACTTGTTACATTTTGTCCTGGGAAGCCCTTCTCACACAAGGGTCAAACCTAAGGTCACATTAAGGCTAGCAGAGTTACTCACCCTGCTTTGTTGGTGTTGGTGTAGAGATTGTGTGTATTATGGGGGTCTCTTGAAGGTATACTCGCAATGATGAGTGGAAGCCTTTCAAGTTGATTTCAGGCTAGATACCATGCCTTTGTGTGTGGATCAAACTGTTGACTATTTCCCTAGGCATCACTGTTGTAGATGGTAACCTTAGTATCCTATCTCTTTAGGGTCTTTACACAAGGTGACTGTGGAGGGGAAAGTCTTCACGGTACCTGTAATCGACATTGGCTAGACTCACTTGGGATCCTTGGAGGGTATACCCATGATCATGTGTGGGAGATTTCACCAAGGTGTAAGTCCATTAAATAGGTCGTCAACGTAAATTTTCCACCCGCTCCATATCATCCCCTTCTTACATTGTTAGAGCGACATTGGATTTCATCACCAACTAGTGTGCTCATTGTGAGAAGGTTTTGTTTTCTTGCTTGCTTACTAGATTTTTAGCGTGTGTTGTTTGTGTTTCCTAGCAAACTCTAGGTTGGATCTTTATTTAATGGTGTCAGTTCCTAGAACGAACAATGAAGGAACCCCTACCCCAGGGGAACCTTTTTTTTTTCCTTATTATGGAAACATTGGTCCTCCTCACATCGCTACTTTGAGCCTTCCAGGCCTCACAATTGGATTACCAATATGGTTGTTTTCCACTCAGGTAATATCGAATGTAGCTAGTGCTCCTGTTGTAAGCACTTCCCCCCAAGAACATCAACCTCATGTTGATCCTTCACCTTCTTCACAAGTAAGATCTTCTTCACCTTCTCCACTTGCAAGGTCTCTTTCTGTTTCATCTTCTTTGCTAGGTGAAATCTCTGAAGCTAGTAACCCGGTGGATAAGAAGAAGAAGAAAAGGAAGAAGAAGAAGAAGAAAAATAAGAAAGGGTCTAAACCTCCAACCATTGCTGGACTTGTTGGAAAACCACCAGTAACTGATAATTGTGCTAGGAGTGTTGATGATGCCAAGATCACCCAAACAACCCATAAGCCCAAGTACCCTTACAAGATTTGTAAGGGTAACCATATTATTAAGGATTTCCCTAGTCTATACAAGGTTATAGAAGCATGGTCTACACACCCTCACCAACCCATGTCGCCAGCCTCTGAACAACATGCTGATGACCTCCCGTCAACTAGTCAATATACCATTGGGAAGAAGAAAATTAGAGTCAAGTTTCCTTGTAGGTTATGTGAAGGGAGTCATCAAACTCACCTTTTCCCTTGTATGGAAGAAGCCTTGAAATTACTGGAAGATATGATTGTTTCCCAACCTCAACTTCTAGATGATTATCACAAGCTTACTCTCGACCCACCGGTAGTTGACGGAATCATCAATCTGGTCCCTTCATTGATGAGTTTCGTTGATCCTGTAGTCAATATGGTCACGTCCTTCGTTGAACTAGTTGATAAAGTGGTCGATATGCTTTCATCCTCGGTCGATCCCACTCTCCCGTTAGAGACTAGAACCCAAGCAGTCGATCTGTTTCCACCTGTCGACCCCATCCTCCCTTTGGGGAATAAAACCCAAGTAGTCGATTTGATGTCATTATCAGTCAATCCTACTCTCCCTCTAGAGAGTAAACCTGAGGCTTCCCACATTTTTCTCGTTGATACAGAATCTACCGTGCTAGGGGGATTTCCTCCTTCTCTCGTAGAACCTCCTCCAAGTAATGAGGCCATCATTTTTAATTGGGGTGTGCTAACTGGACCTCATCTTCCCTCTTACATTTATTTCAAAATTACAGTACAGGTTTGTGTTCGGGACATTTCTCAAACGTTGATAGATGAATGTTCGTCCGTTAGTATTTTGTCCTCTCTTGCTTGGAATGATTTGGGTTATCCTCAGCTTGCATCAGTTACCCAGACTATATTTTCTTTTAACAGAAGAAATAGTCACCCTTTAGGGATCCTTCCTTAGTTTCCCATAACTTTGGGAGGGAAAATTGTCTTTGTTGATGTCATGGTAGTCCAAGACCCCTTGGATTTCGATTTACTCCTTGGGAGAGATTATGTCTATGCAATGAAAGCTATTGTGTCCACTCTTTTTCATGTGATATCTTTCTCACACGATGGAATAATGGTGAATATTGATCAACTTTCATTTGTTGGCCCTGACTTGACCATCATCTCAATTAACTCCCTAAACGGTTCTTATATACAAACAGTATCACCCCTGCCACAGGTCAATTATGTGGCGTTGTCTCCCACGCCTTCAGCTTCCGATGCAGATGAGCCTCTCACCATAATCTCACTCTCTTATGACTTGGATTTGGTAGTTGACATGGTGATCTCTTTGATAGGGCTATTGGATCCTTCCCTCCTTACCCCTTTCGTGACCCTCGACACGGGTACCTTCCAGAGCGTTGTTCTTCCATCGAGTGAAGATCTCCTGGAATCCATGATCGATTTTTATCCCTTGACATGGTGTCCTTATAGAGAATTATCCTCTTGGAAGCCATGATCAAGAAGAGGTCTTGAGAATAGTTTTTCTTCTCTTTGAAAATCTCGTTCAAAATTGAAACAGAGGTTTTGAACATGGTTTTTTTATTTCAAGATCATTAAAAAATGAAACTAGCTTTGAGCATGGTTTTCTTATTTCAATCTCATTAAAAAATGAAACCAGCTGTGAGCATAATTCTTGTTTCTGTGTCAATCTCGTTAAAAAATGAAACAGAGGTTTGGGGATTGAACCTGGATTCATGAGCATAGTTGACGCAGTGAGAGGCTCGTGATTCACCACCTCGCAATCTCCTGCTCATAGGATCGCTCAATCAATGCATTTATGAGCCGAAGAGGATCTTTCGATTCCTCCATGGAATCTCTGCTCAAAACCCGATCCACAGGTCCTTATTTCATCCTCATGGCCTTCTGCATTCAACCGTGACCTTTCCCCGACTCAAATTTCGGGTTTCAGGGTTTCGGAATCCCCGACGTCAAGAATTCTTGACCTCTCAAACTCCCGACCACCGATTTTCCGATGTGCTCTCTTCTGGCCTTAGCCCCTCCTAGCTATGCCCTGGTGCACACGACCGTTCTCACAATACCGCAGCCTTATATCCTCCTATCGGGGTTTCGGGCTTTCAAGTGCCAAAATGCACTTTTCCTCAGTATCCACGATCCTTCGAATCCCGATTTGCTCCAACCCCCATTAGTCCCCTGGGATAGACCTTTGGTCCACGTGACCACTAATTCACAAGACCGCAGCCTTGTCTCCTATCGGGGTTTCTGTCATCGCGATGCCGAAATGCATAAACCCCACGTCCACAGGATTCCTGATATCCCGATCCGCGATTTCCTGATGGACAACTTTCCTATCAGGTCTCCTCTTCCGATGGCCTCGCTCGCTGCCATGCATCCCTTCAAGATAGATGGTCATGATCGCCTCTCACTGTTCGTGACTTCAAGTGTCCCGGATGCCTTGTCCTCAGGTGTTGTTGGGAAATAATACCCTACGGACTAGCAAACTAGGGTCAGATTTGCATGCAGATTTTGACCTTAAAGAAATGACCTTTTAACCTACCACCCCAAAACTTAAACCTCTCTTTCAAGACACATGCACGGAAAGGAACCACTAACCTTTTTACTGATGTTTGGTGTAGATCCTCCGTTACGCTTTGCCCGCTTACTTGTGCTGCTCCTTCCAAAGTTCACCTGCAATCAAGATAAAACACTACGCATGCATGCTATTTTTCTACTTAAGGGTTAGAAATTAGGCATAAATTACAAAAACCACATATAACTCATGCATTGGGATGGGAAAAGTATTCTTTTATTATTTTCAAAATGAATCAACTTACAATCAAAGTCGAGACCGGCCACCGCTCCTTGATCCTGATCCTGGGCTCCTCCTCTTCTTTGTCCTCCAACTGGTTTGCTTGAATTCTCCTTAGGCTTGAGTAAAGGCTAAAGGGTTGGGACAAATGGATTCGAAAATTAGGCAGAGTTTCTTTGCTATCATTTTCCTCTTTCTAAATGGTACCCCTACCCCTTCTTTTATAGGCTAGAAGGAACTAGGGTTTTGGACGAACTCTCACCCATGCATGGCTGGGAGTTTCAGTTAACTGACCCATATCTTTTTGTCCCGTCAGAAAATTTCCTGTTTTTGTGCTTTGTTAGGTAAACGCGGGTTGTAGTAGGCCTGCTAGTGTTCCAACGCATGCAATAGTGGGTTAGGGCGTGTGTGACTTTTCCTGAGAGGATTTTCAAAGAGGTTTCTCAGCAGATGATTTGGCAATGAAGGGATATGAATTGGCCTAATGCCAGGTAAGCATGTGTGGTGCAATTTAGTGTTATAATAGATGCCCCCTAATGTGTGAGTTCATAAGAGCATCTGATGGCCGAAATACATTACCAATCTTTTACCAATCTGTACCGATATGCAGAATGAGTGAGCCCAAGAATTAGGAATCAGGAGGTGTCGTCTGCAAAATAACAAATGTCTCACCGAGGTGGGAATACCCATGCTCAGGATAAAATAGAACCATGGCTACCAATCAAATACATTGTAGATCCACGTCAAATAACTATAAAGAGTAGCCGTGAACAATACACAGCGGAGCTACATCTTGAAATCAGAAAGATATACATATAAAGTATCCATCTCCCAGAAGCTAATGCGGCCTGATGGTTGTACTTCAAAGCTCGAGAAACAACTTCAAAATCTTCTAAACTCGGGTAGGAGTGTAATATGAGTATACAACTGCACTACCCAGAGGGCTTCGACGGCTCGTCGGTTATGGATTTGATAATCTTGTTGATCGTACTGAAGGCTTCAGTGATTTCGAACAAGGACGTGATTGGACGTTCAGGATGGTCGGGTATGCGGACAAGAGACATATTGCAGAGGGGTCGAATCAGGCTTAGTGACAAAACTTCCCTTGGATAATAGCACGACAAGTGATAAGACTTAGGAAGCATATATGTTAATCATAAGTCTACGAAGCAGGAGGCAATGCAAACTCGCCATATGTTTGGAAGAGTAACCAAACGGTGGAGGACACAACTCTATATAGTGAGAAAAAGCTTCCTAAGGTTGTACTACATCCCATAGTCTAATGATCAAACGGACAGATGTGCTTTATCCAAGGGTGACTCATTATGCTGCAAATAAAGAAAATACTTTTCCCATCCTCTTTTTGGGGTATATTTGATTTTTTTGTTCTTTTTTATAGTTTTGAAAAAAGAATAAAGGAATATTACGTTACAATGGAGGAACGAGTACTGCAAACATACAATTTCAAGGCACAAGGACAAGACTGATGTTTTGGGGAAATGATACTTGGGAAAAATCCTCCAGTGGCCAAAGGTGTTAAGACGCAGAAGCAAATTGTTACAAGGCTGATGGGTAAGGTATGCAAATGCGGTTGATAGAACACACAATGGTAATGTCCTTCGATGTAAGTTTAACAAGCCCAGAGAAGGTAAGCTTGGTGGTTTTTCATATTTAGAGAGTCTGAAAAAGCATAAAACAAAACTCCATTGGGGTACCTTTTTCAACAATAGTCTATCCAGTTCGAAAAATGGATAAACTAGCACTGATTAGACGTCAATTCAGAAACCATTTTAATGCGTGTGAAAAGGACAAGATCACTTGGCTATTTTTTCATTTTTAAGGAGTCTGAAAAAAGATTAACTATGGACTCCGTCAGGAATGTTCTTTTGGACCAGTTTAACGATTGTGAAAGAATAAGGTCACTCAACGATCTTTTCAATTTTAGGGAGTCTGAAAAGAGCTTAACTATGGACTCCGGGGGGTTTCTTTTTCATAAATTTAGTCCCTCAGGCCCGAAAAAGGAATAAAATTATACCTGGGGATACTCTTCTAAAGAACGGAAATTCAATAGAGTATTCCTTTGCTCGTACAGTTGACCGTCCGGACCGAAAAAGGGGTAAACTACCGCCGGACAGATGTGACTTCAAATTTCAGTATAACGAGCGTGAAAGGTCGCAAGATTGCTCGGCAATATTTTTATCTTTAGAGGGTCTGAAAAGGGCTTAAAAGGAGACTCGTTATGGAACGTTCTTCTGGACCAATTTAACGAGTGTGAAGAAACAAGGTCACTCGACAATCTTTTCATCTTTAAGGAGTCTGAAAAGGGCTTAAAGAAGACTCCATAATGGTTACTTTTCTCAGTTAATCCAGAAGAGCTCGAAAAGCATAAATGCAGTCTCGTCCGATGTCACTTTCGGATCTCAAAGAGAGCTTGAAAAACAACAATGTTATCTCATGATCGACACTTTGTGGGTCGATGCCTGGCATCTCCTCGGGGGAGCTGTATGCTACGATGAAAACATTGTCTATGACGCCATGGGTTTTGGAGATATTGATAGGTATCGTTTCAACAATGGTTTCCATATTACCCTCAGCATAGATCTTGCGTGTAGCTAAGGGATTAGTTTGGCAACACCTATCTCTTGTCATATTCACGGTGAATTCTCCTTCTTTGATTCGGCTTAACTTTGGGAGGAAATATGATCTGTGATGAAGATCTTCCCAAGGTTTGTCCGGACTAGTCATTGCTTCGATTACTGCTTCGTCGGAAGGCAAGACTAAATCTAACGAATCGGTGGTAGTAAGAGAATCCTGAGCGCAAATAGGCTCTGGAAGTGGATCCAACTCTGGTGCGGGATTCGGATCAGGGTTAGCTGAATCTTGCTGGACTAAAGAGTACACTACTTCAGTAGCCGACAAGGGCATGGACATGCCGGAGTGCCCTGTCTCATCCATCGTGGCTGATGGGGAAGGAAGAATCCATGGATCCTCAAAGTAAGTCGTGCGGAATGACGAAATGTGAAAAATCTCAGCCTTGTGGTGATTCGATATAAACTTAACAACGTTATGAGGAGGTGGGTAATCAAAGGTACCCATCAAGGATGGGCACAAACCAACTCCTACGTTAACGACACCGGTCTGAGGATTATCAATCATGGGAACCGTGGATGCCCCCAAAGCTGGGTCAGACCTAGAGAAGAACAATTGATCAATGGTCACGATCCAACCCTCGTGTGGAAACAAAAAGACTCGTAAAACTGTAGCAACCACAGCTTGCATAGCATAAGTCCAGCTCCGACCTAACAAGAGGTTATAGTCGAGGGGAGCATCGACTACCTCTACTTCAACGCACACAGTCTTCCCTCCTAACTGCACATGGAAAGAAGGAACGATGCCATGTGGTCGGAAAGAATGACCATCGAACGCAGTAAGGAGAGTAGGTGATGGAGACAAAGCAGTTTGACCAATGGCTTTCCAGCATGCTAATGACATAACGCAAGTCGAAGTGCCCTCGTTGACCACCGTACGAAAGATATTCCGTGTAAAAATTTTTGTGGGATGAGCCACTATATCTGAAACGCGACGTGGTAAGGCAGACGAGGTTTCAAGTCAGTCGTATCTAACATGATGGTACCTGGGTTACAAGTCTCAGTAGAGACTAAAGCAGTCAACAAGGCTTTCCTCTGAGCGGGGAAGCTTTGGAGGACCTCCAAAGAGGACATTGCACAAGGGGTTTGTGATAAATATTCCACCACAGAGTAATTCTGGGCGGCCCTTGCATTTGGGTTGTGAGAAGCTTTCTTAAATGCACCCTTTGGGATGCGTGTCATTGTTTCACCCAACATATTCTCGATCTGTAGAGGAAGAGGTGGGATCTCCGCTTCTTTACCCTTCTTAGAGGCACTTAGTTTACTATAGTCGTGCGCTCTAGTCATTATTAAGGCATCATCCCTAACCATATATATGTTCGCGGCAGAGGAATTGTTTGGAGGAGGGCAGGTTTCCTGGCTGCCCCCTTCGGCACTTGTAGAGGCTTGAGTTAAATTTTTCCCATGCTGAAAGGGATTAGTCAACACGGCTTGTTCTTGCTGTGTGACAAACTTTTGGGCCTCTGCAAGTCGAGGACAAAGATGGGTCGGGTGGTGTTTTGCGCACAAGTTGCATGGATACCTCACCTTCCATTTTTTCGTGGTGCCCTCACCATCATTATCAATGGGTTTTTTCTCCCCCTTACCCTTCTTTCGTTTTTTTTTCTTCCCTTCAGGTTGTTGGTTGGCCTTTGGGTTAGCCGTCTGCATGGAGTGTACTTCCGACGTTTGGGTAGGAGGAGCAGCCAAAGCATTAGTCTGGCTGGCCGCTGAGTGTTGGATAGATAATTGTTGCAATTGTTTTGTCAATTGCTCAGCGGGCTTGGTTTGTGCTGAACCAACAATACCGTCGGCATGTGGTCCGGCTCTCTGTCTAGTTTTATCCAGTATTGATCGTGGAGCATCCAGCAGGATGTTGTATAATAAACCAGACTGAGAATAGATAAGCTCAAACTGTTGAGCCCTCATGATGGTATCTTCTTCGGAGAAAAATCCTGAAGTCGCGACATATTTGGATAATTGTGGGACTAAAGGCTTAAGGAACCACTCCAGCAGGAATGCTGGTGGGACTGGTACTTTGATTAGACTCTTTCGGCGTCTCCACTCTCGGATATGATCAGAGATATGGTATGTTGTCGTCTGTTCGAAATTAGCTAGCAACTTTGTGCCTGAATCGTATCTCACAGGTAACTGGAAATGGTTAAGGAAGGCCATTGCCAGTTCGCCAAAAGAAGAGTATCTTGAGCGATCAAGCTCGATGTACCATTTCGCGGCACTCCCGATAAGAGTGTGTTGAAACAATCGCAACTGGATAGAGTCATCTTTCAATGAGTTAGATGAACACCAAAGATGGAAAGTGGTCATGTGATCACCTGGATCTTCGTTAGTCTTGGCCTTGAAATTTGGAATGTCCGGAGGCAACTTCATTGGCATAGGTGGTCAACGTGGATCGTGACAAATAGGATCATTTAAAAACCTTGTCAAATTAGGCAAGTGTAACGTCGCCAGGAATGGTAGTTTGGTTTGTTGCTAATAGCCTGGGAAAAAGGGTCCTGGAGTTTGACTAGCACCAGGTTGCCAGGATAAGTTTGGATGTTGGCCCAGATTCTGGTAGAAACCATGGCCCTGACCAGCGTAAGGATTTTGCATCTGTGGAGACATCATTGGATGATTCCCCTTAAAGGACATAGGATGTTGGGCATGCGTCGTGTTTGACGGACTTTGGGAAGGATTACCCCATGTCGGTCTTGCTGGGAGAGGAATAGAAGTCTGTTCGGGGTTCCATTGAATGTGGAAAGAATCACCCCAGAATGACATTCCAGATGAGGGAATGGATCCTTGTCCTGAGTACCAAGGTCCTGGTATATGTGCCCCCAGCGTAGGAATAGTACCCTGCGCCGGAGTAGACTGTCCAAATATGGGAGTGCCCCCAGATGGGAAAGCAGTGGATGCGAAAGTGTTGTTACCAAACGTCCCATTCCAAACAAATGGTGATGAACCTACCGACATAGTGTGCGCAGGTGTTCCTTGACTCCCATCTCCAAAGAAACTCGTGTTTGCAGGCTGCCTGGCGGACTGCTGATGCAAACCACCAAGCAAAGGGGACGAAGGAGAGATATGACCTCCAGCATAAGGAAAATCATTAAAAGGCACAGGAATGCCCCCAATTTGACCTTGCAGAGGAGCGTTAGAGCTCCCTACCCCGAGACCCAAAGTCTGTAAAGTGGAGTGAGTGAGTGCAGGACTTATACCTGAACTAGGCATACCGTATGAAAACAGAGAGCCTGTCGCACTAGGTGTGAAGGGGTTTGTGACCGCCGCGATAGATGGGATCGGTCCACTGTGCGACGTAGTTGTGGCCGAGACCATGGTGGCCTGGACCGACGACGGCAAGTTAGGAGATGCTTCTCCTGTGGTAGCAAAGGTGGTGGGAATGGAAGAATTCCCAGAGGAAGTAACAACGTTTGGTTCCATAACTGTGTGAGGCACTGACAGGCGTTCGTAAAATTGGATTGTTACAATGACCGATGGCCAAGTATAAGTGTTTGGGGTTTCAACCGAACCAAGATTGGTGGTTGATTCCTCCAGGAGTTGTTCGGGCTCAATGGTTTGTAACCCGGTTGCTTCAAAAGACCCTTGTTGGTCTAGCTTCCGCCTCAATGGTGGCAGGGGTGGCTCCAATATAACCGACGGCAGGCCCAGGAGCCTTCGTGACCGGCGAAGCTCGGGATCCTCCACCGTGTGAGGAGATCCAAGACACACTAAGGTATTCTACACATTCAAACAATAACACACACTAAAAAATAAGCCCCTAAAAGATAATTCAAGCAAACACTAAACTAGTTGGAAGAACAGTTACAACAACCAAAACTAGAGAAACTTACTGGTGCAAGTGCAACTCAAAAATGGAAGCACCCTCCGGGTATACTCTGCAAAGCGTGGCCTGATTTATGTCCTAGGTACCGCGGTATACCCCCGTAGTCACCTGTGTATGTCCCTACAAAAGATTGGCAACTAGTTTTCCAGCACGCGAACAGTCACCAGGCGGGTACAGTCGATAGTCGGGTAGACCACAATGAGCAGGGTATCAAGCCCGAAACTTGTCAAGGGTATCGAGAGAAAATGGTCTGGAAGACAACTGAGGACCTCGAACGGATTCGAGACCCACGAAGCCCCGTGGAAAATGCAAACGACGGAATCCCTCAACAAATCCTTGATATGTGTTCTCCACTACGCTTGGTCCGGCTTTGGAGGGGTTATCTCCGCTACCTTTCCTTACGCGAACTCGTGTTTATCCCCTGTGTTAGAGGGGGGTCCCGGATAACTTCCACGAAGTTGGACTTCTACACTCCCTATCACAGACTCCAATGTTTGAGTTTGAGTGGCCTTGGAGAGTTTCCTCTCCAACCTAATCCAAGGCCCTAGTCCTGAACTAGTGTATGAACCCTACAAACAAAAAGTCTAATAGATTTTTATTTAGCGTTGCTTTTATTGGATTTTTTACGTCACAAGGTACGAAGGTGAAACTGGTGATGTGTAAAGACTCAAAGAAAAAACAAATGGAAAATGATGGAAACAAAAGACTTTTACTAAATGCAAAAATCAACAACTTTTCACAAAGAAAGACTTTTCTTTTCAATTTTGCTAAGATTTCATGCAGCAAACATAAAGGAATTTTCGCTCGACTATGAGCTACTTATGCTCTAAATGCACCGCAAAAAATTATGAACAAAAATACTTCTCCCTAGCTATTGATGCAGAAACACAATCTTCAAACAAAGAAGAAAACGAGAAAGAGATATATATATATTTTTTTATTTAAGTGCTAAAAGAAGCAACAAAGGGAAAATGTCGACAAGCACAAAACCAAGAAAAAAAAAAAAAAAATTGGCTTAAAGCGCAGATCGCAAATAACCAGGGAAAAGACACACAATGGAAATCAAGAAAGCATCGACTCTTACGCTTGTCTAAAAACCATAAAACAAAATTTTTCTTTTTTATCTTTCCTATCAACTATCAACTAAGAAAAAATAGGCTAAGGGTAAGAGGCCCTAACCTATTGACTATGCAACCCTAGACTCAAACCCCTGAGAGGAACACTTCTCACCATAGGAAGGGATGACTGCCCCACCCTGATTGAAAAGAAACCTGTCAAGCCCGCTACTGTCACTGAAACAGCACGCGTTTAAACGCGTGCTGACCTACAACACAGCGCGGGTACCCGCGGGCTGCACTTGCATAGGCCGCGTGTATGTATAAACTCCAAGACAAAATTAAACACAGGCAGACCAGACCTGGAAGAGGCCACTGGTATTGATAACCAGGGTCTCCTGAAGGCTTGGATGCTTCTTCTAAAAGTAAAGAAAAAATAATTGCAATGAATAACAAAACGCAATAAAGAAAACTGAGATAAGACTGTGAACCAGCAAGACTCAGAGAGGATCAAGAAAGCCCCCTAAGAATATATAATTCTGACAGGGAAGAGGAGGACCACCTCTCAAGCTCTCTGGCTCCTACACACTACTGAAACCTCTACAGCTAGCATTCACACGCGGGCTGTAGAAGGTTAGGGTGCGGGTTACACGCGTGTAGGCTTTCTACAGGCCGCATGTACCTCTGTGTGTCCCGATAATTATTGTCAAGCAACAGTCAAGGAAAAAACTGGTATCAAGAACCAGGTTCCCTGCTAGCTCTGACCTAACAGAAAACAGACAAACAAAGAAACAGAAAATCTAATCCTTTAAACTACACAAAAACCTCAACTAAACCTGGAAACCCTAAAGAGTAAGATCCCCAGCGGAGTCGCCAATTCTGTTGTTGGGAAATAATACCCTACGGACTAGCAAACTAGGGTCAGATTTGCATGCAGATTTTGACCTTAAAGAAATGACCTTTTAACCTACCACCCCAAAACTTAAAACTCTCTTTCAAGACACATGCACGGAAAGGAACCACTAACCTTTTTACTGATGTTTGGTGTAGATCCTCCGTTGCGCTTTTCCCGCTTACTTGTGCTGCTCCTTCCAAAGTTCACCTGCAATCAAGACAACACTACGCATGCATGCTATTTTTCTACTTAAGGGTTAGAAATTAGGCATAAATTACACAAACCAAATATAACTCATGCATTGGGACGGGAAAATTATTCTTTTATTATTTTCAAAATGATTCAAATTACAATCAAAGTCGAGACCGGCCACCGCTCCTTGATCCTGATCCTGGGCTCCTCCTCTTCTTTGTCCTCCAACTGCTTTGCTTGAATTCTCCTTAGGCTTGAGGAAAGGCTAAAGGGTTGGGAAAAATGGATTCAGCAATTGGGCAAAGTTTCTTTGCTATCATTTTCCTCTTTCCAAATGGTACCCCTACCCCTTCTTTTATAGGCTAGAAGGAACTAGGGTTTTGGACAAACTCTCGGCCATGCATGGCTGGGAGTTTCAGTTAACTGACCCATAGATTTTTGTCCAGTCGGAAAATTTCTTGTTTTTGTGCTTTGTTAGGTAAACGCAGGCTGTAGTAGGCCTGCCAGCATTCCAACACGTGCAGTAGTGGGTTAGGGCGCGTGTGACTTTTCCTGAGAGGATTTTCAAAGAGGTTTCTCAGCAGATGATTTGGCAATGAAGGGATATGAATTGGCCTGATGCCAGGTAAGCATGTGTGGTGCGATTTAGGGTTATAACATCAGGACTCGTGAAACTCCGAACTCTGATATGCCGAAATGTCGACCGGCGCTCGACCTCCACCACGTGTCTCCACAAACGGACGGTTCAGATCCTTCTTCGCTATTTCAAGACTTGTAATGTCCCGACTTCTTCGACCTCAGGATCTCTGATATCCCGAACGCCGATATCCCGATGTCTAGTGTCCGGATCTCTGAAATAGACGATCATGTGACACGCGTCCTCTCCTCAAACGGACGGTTGTGATTCCTTCGCTGTTTCGGGACTTGAAATGTCCTGGATTTCTCGACCCCAGGATCTCCGATATCCCGAGTGTCGATATCCTGATGCACCAATGCCTCTTGTCGGGACTTCCACCTCAGCTATTCCCGATGGTAAACATCGTGCAGCTCATGTCCAATCCGACGACTGATGGGTACTTCGCTCTAGATCTAACGGTTCAGATCTGCTCTTCCTGTGCGCTCCTCCTGCTGCTCTCTAGACGTGAAAACCGACGGTCCAGATCTCTTTGCTTCATTGATCTGACGACTGTTGTGCTCTCCTAAGCTTGCGCACTCCTTCTTCCCAGACTTGGAAGAATTTATATTTCTCAAAGACCTCAGCCTTTGTCTTCTTCTCTGTGATCTCCTCCGCTTTAATCCTCACTTGCATTCTCCACGACGTTGTTCCTCCTGAGCTTTCCTTCAAATCTTTGAATATTTGACTTCTACCTCCTGTAGAGTCTTCACGCATACACCACGTTGTCTCTCCTGATCTTTCCCAAGTACTCAGACCCCCAAGGAAACTTGGTTCTTCTTCCTTTCTCCTGCAGATGGAGAATTGTAATGCCCTCCTAGTAATCCTTCTGCTCAAGAAACCTATTGTTGAGCCTGTAGGGTATTTAGCAACCCTGTGAAGATCCCTCAGTGGATTCTTCTTCAAATTCTAGAACTCAAAGAGTCCTCGTCTCTTGTGCATGTATGCACACCTACTCAATGCCCACCTGGCAGAGTATCCTTTCCCAGAACGTTCAATAGTTTTGTCTCCTTCTGTGTGCCTTTGCACCCGCTCAATGCCCACCTGGAAGAGCTCTCAAAATCCTCAGTGATTTTGTCTTCCTCTTTCTGAACTCACAGCAGAGTTCTTCTCCTTCAGCACCCTATGCCTGTGTTCAATGCCCACCTGGCAGAGCTCTATAGAATCCACAGCATAATTCTGTCTGCAACTGTGTCTCTCATACATAGTCTTGCCTCGAAGGTGTTCAGCAACCTTGAGGTCTTCCCTGAGTTGTTAACTCTAGTTCCTGTGCCGCAGCACATTTTTGCCTTAACCCGCAGAATTCAGAAGTCCAACCTCTGTGCACCAGTATTCAAAGACCGCAGTACTCTGTCACGCCCTCCTGGCATGAAACATCAAAGACCTTCACCTGAAATCAAAACAACCTGCAAATTCCTAAACATACATACATTCATAGCGTATAAAAGAACACACCAAGGCATCCACATAATACAGAAAATATGCAGGAAAAACTGCTTTTGTTTATCTTAAATAAAAATGCCTCTTTACAAAGGTGTTCCTGAGCACGGCCTGTAACAAGGTCTCGTCTCCTCACTTATGCTCTCTACTCACATATTCTCTATCTGCTACTACTCACCTCTTACAAAATGAGATACATAGATCTCTTTTACCCAAGGGGGATCTTCGAGCGCTTCCCTCCAATCTACCTACCCTATTCAATTGCATTGAATAGCTATCTAGTCCAGCATCTAGATCTAGATCTCATCCATACAATATTTAATGGCCGATCTACCTAATGCCTACGCAAAGGCACGGCTTCTACAGCTTACCAGCTTTAAACATTAAATTACATTCAATTCAAATTTAAATGAGGACTGCGCCTCTCTCTTCAGCTTTGAATGCACGCGGTCGACGTGGCTGGCTGGCTGGCTGGATAATGTGGAGAGATGCTCCTGCATCAAACTCCTCAACTGCAAAATTCATGAGCTCCTACTCATGAGCTTCCCCTCTCAGTTGTTGGAAATCCTCCTGGATCCCAAACAAATATCTGGAGCTTCCCATCTGCTCCATTCTCCTACTGTTGTTGCTGCTTTTGCGCTGCTGCTGCTTCCTTCTTCCTGTTCAGCCTCTCCTTGCTGACAGTGTCTGCTGATCGGATCATCATCTCCATGATCTCTTCGATCACTTCGTCCAGCTTCTCCCATGGTTGGCTCTGCTCATGCAGTTTCCTCAGCTGCAAAAATTTTTGGCACATGAGTAGATCATCATGATCTCCCATGCCTCCTTCATCAGCTTCCAACTTCACCTGTTGGATGTGCACGCACTGCACTTTCACCCTTCTATCCAGGGTTTCAACCTATTGCCACAGATCAGCAAAACAAATGTTATCTGCCTCCTGTCCTTCTTCTGCTGCAAACTCCCACGTTGCAGTCTCTTCAGCTTCTTGGCTGAAAATCTTGAGCCATTCCTCGGAATGCTCGTCTTCTCCTTCTGCTTCTTCTTGGGAAGTCTCAACCATCTTCTCCAATTCTTCTTCTTCCCTGACAGTCACGGCTGAATGTTCTTCTGTTGCTACCACATCATCTGCAACACATAATTTTTCCTCCTCCTGGGCAAATGGTAGGAATACTTTGATTCCCCCAATCATCAGAAGACTTCTCAAATCTTCCACTTCTGTCAGTTGCACCTATTGATCCAAGTCCATATGCTATGTCAGCTCCTCTAGCTGAATCCAACTCACTTGCTCATCCCTGCCCACCTGGCAATATGGGACGCTTCCCTGGAAGTCTTTGAGCTCCCACAACGATCTCAACTCATTGCCCAGCTGGCAATGTGAAATTCCCTGGCTGTCCTCCTGACATTCCATGAGATCCCGCAGCGATCTCAGCTCATTGCCCTCCTGGAAATTTGGAATTTCTTCTCTGCCCTCCTGGCAGTCCTTGAGATCCTCAGTCGATCCCAATTCATTCTCCTCACCAAGAAATTTTCCAGTCTATGGTTCACATATATGAACCATTTCTTCCTCTGTGGTCTTGAGGTTTTCAGCATGCCTCAACCACTTTCTCAACAGTCTACACTGTCTTATGACCCTCAACACCTTGACTAGCCATTTTGCTTTTTCCTTCTTCATGGGCCATTCATATACCCATCTCGGCCTCTTATCCTATCACAGCTTCAATTAAAGCTCATCTATCCTCGCCTTCTGCTACATCTTCAAAGAAATCCTTTCTATCTCCGCTCTTATATCAGCGAGGTCTTCATCTATGTCTTCTTGACTCCACAAATCTGATTTTTTCCTTCCAACAAATCTACGGCCTTCAGTAGCCATCTTGTTGTCTCTGTCTACTCTCCTAGCAAACCTGTTGTCACTTTGCATCCCGAGTGTTTCCAGCTTCACTTACAGTCCTCCTAACTGCCTCCGTGATCGTTTCCTACCTACAAACAATCATCGCAGAGTCCTCAGCAACTCTGTCTTCTTTCACCAGAAATATACAGATGAAATCCCGCTCTGATACCACTAGATGTGTATCAGAGTGCTCTTTATCTCTTGCCTCTCTTGCCTGAAATATACAGACAAGAAATAGGCTCCGATACCACTTGACACAGTGAGAGGCTCGCGATTCACCACCTCACGCTCTCCTGCTCACAGGATCGCTCAATCAATGCATTCATGAGTCGAAGCGGCTCTTTCAATTCCTCCGTGGAATCTCTGCTCAAAACCCAATCCACAGGTCCTTATTTCATCCTCACGGCCTTCTGCATTCAACCGTGACCTTTCCCCGACTCAAATTTTGGGTTTCGGGGTTTCGGAATCCCCGACGTCAGGAGTTCTTGACCTCTCGAACTCCCAACCACCAATTTTCCGATGCACTCTCTTCCGACCTTAGCCCTTCCTGGCTATGCCCTGGTCCACACGACCATTCTCAGAAGACCGCAACCTTATATCCTCCTATCGGGGTTTCGGGCTTTCAAGTGCGAAAATGCACTTGTCCTCAAGATCCGCGATCCTCCGAATATCGATTCGCTCCAACCCCCACTAGTCCCCTGGGCTAGACCTTTGGTCCACGTGACCACTAATTCACAAGACCGCAGCCTTGTCTCCTATCAGGGTTTTGGTCATCACGATGCCGAAATGCATAAACCTCGTGTCCACAGGATTCCTGATATCCCGATCTGTGATTTTCCGATGGACAACTTTCCTATCGGGTCTCCTCTTTCGATGGCCTCTCTCACTGCCACACATCCCTTCAAGATGGACGGTCTTGATCGCCTCTCGTTGTTTGCGACTTCAAGTGTCCCAAATGCCTCGTCCTCAGGACTCGCGAAACTACGAACTCTGATATGCCGAAATGTCGATGGGCGCTCGACCTCTGCCACGTGTCTCCACAAACGGATGGGTCAGATCCTTCTTCGCTATTTCGAGACTTGTAATGTCCCAACTTCTTCGACCTCAGGATCTCCGATATTTTGAACGCCGATATCCCAATGTCTAGTGTCCGGATCTACGGAATGGATGATCGCGTGACATGTGTCCTCTCCTTAGATGAACGGCTATGATTCCTTCGTTGTTTCAGGACTTGAAATGTCCCGGCTTTCTCAACCTCAGCATCTCCGATATCCTGAGTGTCGATATCCCGATGCACCAATGCCTCTCATTGGGACTTCCACCTCGGCTATTCCCGATGGTAAACATCGTGCAGCTCCTTTCTAATCCGATGGCTGACAGGTACTTCTCTCTAGATCTGACGGTTCAGATCCATTCTTCCTGTGCACTCCTCCTGCTACTCTCTGGACGTGAAAACCAACTGTCCAAATCTCTTTGCTTCGTCGATCCAACGGCTGTTGTGCTCTCTTGATCTTGCGCACTCCTTCTTCCCAGACTTGGAAGAATTCAAATTTCTCAAAGACCTCGGCCTTTTTCTTCTTCTCTGCGAGCTCCTCCACTTTAAGCCTCACTTGTGTTCTCCATGACATTGTTCCTCCTAAGCTTTCCTTCAAATATTTGAAGATTTGACTTCTACCTCCTGTAGAGTCTTCGTGCATACACCACGTTGTCTCTCCTGATATTTCCCAAGTACTCATACCCACAAGGAAAATCGGTTCTTCTTCCTTTCTCCTGCATATGAAGAATTGTAATGCCCTCCTGGTAATCCTTCTTCTCAAGCAACCTATTGCTGAGCCTACAGGGTATTCAACAACCCTGTGAATATCCCTTAGTGGATTCTTCTTCAAATTCCAGAACTCAAAGAGTCATCCTCTCTTGTGCCTGTCTGCACACCTACTCAATGCCCACCTGGCAGAGTATCCTTTCCCAGAACGTTCAACAATTATGTCTCCTTCTGTGCGCCTTTGTACCCGCTCAATTCCCACCTAGAAGAGCTCTCAAAATCCTCAGTGATTCTATTTTCCTCTTTCTGAACTCACAGCAGATTTCTTCTCCTTTAGCACCCTGTGCCTATGCTCAATGCCCACCTGGCAGAGCTCTACAGAATCCACAGCAGAATTTTGTCTACAACTGTGTCTCCCATACAAAGTCTTGCCTCCAAGGTGTTCAGAAACCTTGAGGTCTTCCCCGAGTTGTTGACTCCAGTTCCTGTGCCACAGCACATTTTTGATTGAACCTGCAGAATTCAGAAGTGCAACCTCTGTGCATCGGTATTCAGAGACCGCAGTACTCTGTTACACCCTCCTGGCATGAAACCTCAAAGACCTTCACCTGAAATCAAAGAAACCTGCAAATGCCTAAACATGCATACATTCACAACGTATAAAAGAACACACCAAGGCATCCACATAATACAGAAAATATGCAGGAAAAACTGCTTCTGTTTATATTAAATAAAAATGCCTCTTTACAAAGGTGTTCCTGAGCACGGCCTGTAACAAGGTCTCGGCTCCTCACTTCTTCTCTCTACTCGGAGATTCTCTATCTCCTACTACTCACCTCTTACAAAATGAGATACGAATATCTCTTTTACCTGAGGGGGCTCTTCGAGCGCTTCCCTCCAATCTACCTACCCTATTCAATTGCATTGAATAGTTGTCTAGTCCAGCATCTGGATCTAGATCTCATCCATACAACATTTAATGGTCGATCTACCTCATTTCTGCGCAAAGGCATGGTTTCTACAGCTCACCAGCTTTAAACATTAAATTACATTCAATTCAAATTTAAATGAGGACTGTGCCTCTCTCTTCATCTTTGAATTCACGCGCTCGACATGACTGGCTGGCTGGCTGGCTGATGTGGAGAGATGCTCTTGCATCAATAGTGTTCCCATGTCAAGCTCGTTAAAAAATGAAATATTTTTCCCCCTCTCCTTTTGTCAAGTCAAGTACTTCGTTATGTATAGTATTTGAAGCTTCTTTTCATCCTCCTATGTCGTTGGATGAACCAAAGCTAGGGGGGGAATTCTTTTAGCCTCTGGACTTCATGCTGAAGTTAGAGCCGCTAGTTTCTTAAGCTGGGGGCTAAGTACCAACCATCCCTGTGTTATGCATTGGGAAGTCCAAGCATAGTTTTCTCTGGTTCAAACTTGTGTAAAAATGAAACCACCTACCTCAAGCATAGTTTCCTCTGGTTCAAGCTTGCGTAAAAATGAAACCATGTCCAAGCATAGTTTTGGCTTGTTTTAAGCTTGTGTAAAAATAAAATATGTCCCAAGCATAGTTTTGTTTTGTTTTAATATTACGTAAAAATGAAAACAATCCTGAGCTCAGTCTTTGTTCTTTCTCATTCTCATAAATGCCTGAGAATGTAACCGAGTAAACTTTTATCACTTTTTCGGACTCGTAAAGGCTATACAAAAAATGAACCCCATGGAGTTCCCTTTAATCTCCTTTTAGACTCTCTAATGATGAAAAGATTCTCAAGCGATCTTGTTTTTTTCATGCTCGTTAAAGTATTTGAAGAAAACATTTGATGGGCAGTAGATTATCACTTTTTCGGTCTCATAAAATTAAATTACGAAAAAGGAACTTGTGGAGTCCTCTTTAAGTGTTTTTGAGACTCTCTAAACATGAAAAACTCCTGAGTTTTATTTATTTGGACTCGTTAAACAAACATCAAAAGAACCATATGGGACCGAACCACTACTTCTTAGGGTTCGTTAAACATACTCCGAGGGACTCATCCGAAGGATGAGCTTACATTTACAATCATATGTTATCCTCCTCAAGCTTGCGTAAAAATAAAGAGGTAATCACCATAAATGGTGGGGGGGGGGAATTGGGAAAGAAATGTATCTAAAGAGTCTCTTTTGAACATGGAACCCTTTCACTCACTTTCTGTCTAGGTTGAAAATTTTGCTTGTCTCCTGCTCATACTCATTTATAATATTACAAATTGGTATGTGATCCCTTTTGTTGAGTCATTGTTTCCAAGACAATTGTCATGTTGTCAATATGTTCAAAGAGAAGTTCAAACCGGAAAGCCTTCTATTGCGTTGGCCATTTCTGCAGTCCTTAAGCCTTCTATTGTGTTGGCCATCCTTGAGTCAATCCTAAATCATTTGCTACTATTATCTACTTCAAATATTGTTACCCGTTTCATGTCATTTATGGAGGATACATTAAGGCCTTCCTGTGACGAGTCTTTTCTTGTCGACCTCATCTCATTATCTAGGAATTAGACTCAGAAACTAATTGGTACCTTGGAACTTGCATGCCTCAATGTCAGGTTTCTTCGCTTTCAACAGTGGGTTTTCATTATTGACCCCTGATCGGGAGATTCCTTCGAGTGTTCAACTTCAGCTCATTAATTTGCACCCATTGGATTGTATTGGTGTACCTTGGGAGTCATTGACATTAATGGTGATTTCCCTCGCACTTGTTAATGATATTTACTAATGACCAGTAATCAAGTGGTTTCTACCATGTTAAACTTCAACACATGTATTCTCATGGTTAGATTCGTACTATAGAGTGGTGGAGATGAAGACCCTGGATCTTTCTTGACAAATTCAGGTTGCGTTGGAGTATATTCAGTTTGTATTGTTGCATAGATCCACATTGTATGTCTCATGGCTATGTTCAAATTTGAGTCTTTAACACATAGATCCATAGTGTATTTTTGGTGGCTATGTTCATATTTGAGTCATATTGGCATGGATCCATAGTGTATTTTTGGTGGCCATGACCTGTCTTACTTGACATGGATCTTCGCATGTTGGAATTTATGCTTTGAGTCATTTGTATTATGAGTATCGTAATTCCTACCTCAGTGATGATATATTATTGTACTGTATTTCCTTGTTTGTTGGCAGGTTTTCGACCGACGTTTTCCTTGCTCCCTACACACACTCGACAAAGTATTTCAACTATCACTCTGTTTTAACTTCATACTTTGGGGGGCTCTTTGTTACAAATTATTTTCATCACCCTTATGAACTTTAATTATGCAAACCTATTTGTTGTCTTCAGAGGGATCAATGGCCTGAATTCCTGAGGAAAGAAGGGAGAAGATTTTTTCCTAAGAGAAGAAATTGTATTTTCCTTTGTAAAAACCCTATTAAAGAAGTACATCGTAGGTTGCACCATATGCAGGGTTCGATGATGCCTAATCATCACACTCTGCTCTAAATCTAGACTGTGACGTCATCGTAGGCTTCATTATAGCTAGGGTGCGACGATTTTCGTACGTGGGAAAAATGAGCATCTTCTCGATACATCTAGAAGGAGAAGCTTCTATGGTGAGGTGGCCTCTAAAAGGTTTGGATATTACTCACTTTCATGATTTAGTGGGATCATCCTAACCTCCTCCCCTTATCCTCTTCATCTTATAAAAGGAGAGGAGCTCTCATGGAAAAAGATTGGAAATTTGGCTTGAGATTGTTAGCTTGTTTTGAGTGTCTTTGAGCTTTGCTTTGTCAAGATAGATTGTTATTAGCTATCAGATCCATGGTCTCAGAATCCTTGGAGAAATAAGTGTGTGGGAAGAAAGGAACTATTGGAAGGAACCCGACGACATCAAGGCATCTGGTTGTATCTTTCTTCCACATTCTTTAATACTGGTATGGTTTTCTTTCCTATATGAATGGTATTTGTCCATATTATATGATTCCTTGATAACATACATAGTTTCATATCAAATAGGATCTATTATTCTTGTCTTCGTTGGCTTGTGTTTCTTTACAGATATTTCTCCATAAGCCTCGTGACAGAGCTTGGATTCCATTGGCGAAGTCGGATCTTCAATATTTAAAAGGTATGCTCTAGATCCATTTCTCATTTGATAATTGAAATCTAAGGAAATAGTAGTGTATTGTCTTGTTTTTTTTTGTTCTAGTTTCGTAGTGAATTTAGGGGGATTGATTTGTGTTCGCACTTAAAAATTAGCCCGATAATAGGGAGGA
>ML819058.1:16273-33153 GCA_009831015.1 Picea engelmannii | reverse complement strand
GGTAGATCAATGTATTCGGATGTAATAAAGGTCAATATTAGTAAGACCTTTCAATAAAATAGAATAAGGCGGATGTAAGAAGACCTAATAGAAGCTTTCGCTTCTAGAAGGATCTTCCTCTAGATGCTTCTCTTAATAGACATAGTTAGTATAAATAAGGGCCGAGGGTATGAGAACCCTAGCTTGGATATTCTTGTAACAGAGCACTGCTCGACTAGAGGTTTCCCCCTCGAAGAGGCCTGTGAACATTGCTATCTTATTCAAAGTGCTATTTCTGTTGCTATTTCATATATCATTTATGTGTATTGTGAAGATTATGCTGGATATTTAACTGTTATTATGTCATTTCTAGCATTTCATTTCTGTTCTGCATATTTTATATATCTGGTATCTTGCATCCCAGATCACTTCTACCTTGGCAAGAAAATTTCGTTGTGCCGCAGAGACTCTGCTCCGAATCTCAATCGCCTGGGATTTGAACATCCCGATGTTTATCATTCTGTTCTCAGTGATCTCCACCCTAGCTTGTAGTTGTTCGATCAAATCCCTTTGTTGGCTCGCTTGCATTTGACCATCCCAGATCACCAGCTGTTCTTGCTCGAGCTTATTTTTGAGCAGCTCTATCTCATTTTTATCAGCCAACCTGGCCTGCTCTATTCCTACGCTCGCCTGGTCTTTAGCAGTCTCTGTTGTTATGGCCAGTTTGGCTTCAAGGGTCCTAATGAGGCGATTTTGTCTTTTAAGTTAGTTTTTTAAGAGCTCGACTGAAAACTGATTCGCCAAGGCATATGCTCCTATTGTCCCTGATATTTCAGTAGAGAATTGTTCATTCTTCTTGTCCTTTCCATCAGTTATAACTTTATATTTCTTGGCAGTTGACTCTCCTTCCTGATAGAATTCCCTTTTTACTACTTCCTTTCTCTTCTTATCGAAGAAAAACTTGTTCGGGGGGAGTTCTTCTACCTTTATGGGCCTCAAGTCTTCATTGAATATCCATCCTCATTGAATATCAGCTCTAAACTTCGCGGTGTTCGAAACCCAATCCTTTATTAAAATGGACATGGTTTTATCATACTGTACGCATTCCTTCTCCTTGAACTCGTCCAAGAATTCAATTCCATATGTGTAGTCGGACGTCGTGGACAGCTTATACATGGCTTGCAGATGTTTCAGCCTGAAAGTCTCGATGGTGACTTTCTGCTCATTCATGATGGTTCTGGTCGGTATGTCCACATGGTCCAATTCCCATCAGACCATGTCATAATATGGAAGCAGTCGTGGCCTGGCTGCTACTCTGTGCATTCTGGATTGAATGACTATTTTGTACTTGGTGGTTATATCATCTTTTTCGTTGTCGCTGGAGTCGTCGGAATAGTCCACCAACTCTGCCTGTAGAACATCCAAAACAAATGACCAATTAGGGATCGAATCGATACTTCGAGGCAAAGTATCAGAGACATTGTCTGAGCCTTGTCTCGAAACCTCAACATTTTCTTTTGATGCTTTTCATGGAGCCATGGCTGGAGATTGCATTTTGGCTCTTCTGCAATAGAAATGCATATACATACAGAAGTCAGCTGCTCAGAGATAATGTTCTCTGCGTAATATGAAATTCATTTGTTATAATGAACCACAGCTCTTATATATATTTGAAAACTCGGTACCTTTCCTAACAAGTCTATCAAATCATATTTAGAAATAAATTTTGCCATAAAAATCCGATCTTATATTTATCGATTTACCCTATTCTCTCATTAATGTCATAAATTTTGGCGGTTTTAAAAGTTAGTTGGCATATAGAAAAAATAAGGCTACCTCGTGAATCCTGCAAGCATCGAAACGTGGGATATGTCTTAATTTAGCTTAATTAATCCGGTTTTACCAACGCTGATCAATATTTCGGTACTCGTTATATTAGGGATTTTATTTTAAAACTTTGAATCTCTAACACCTGAGACTGCGAAGATCAATTTTGGTTAATAAAAGGTAATCATGATTTGGGGCTCAAAAAATTTTATAATTATTATATTCCCCATATCACGACTCGGAGCTTCGAAGATAAGCTTCTGGGAGATTTACATGCCGAGTTGCGAAACCACGAGATTGCGATAACATGACTTAATTAAAAAGGGAAGATAATCTTGGATTGAGTGATTAGTTAATTACGTTATAACCGCATCGTGATTTCACGAGTCGGGGTTTAGACGATGTAAGTTTCGAAAAGGACAACGCCGAGTGGCGAAATGCCGAGAGAATATTTTACCATTTTTTAGCTTTTACCTTTAACCTTGACATGGGTTACTTAAATAAGGACCTCGTGTTCTCGGCTATCGGGGCTATGACAATAAATTTTGGGGTTTGGCGAACGCCGAGGCGCGAAACCCCGACAACGTTCAATCATGGGTTAGGGAAAAATTTACCCTCATTACTATCTTGAGTGAAAAAATAAAATGACTTTGTTGTTTTGTGGCTCAGGACGTGTGAACTACATGACTTATAGTATCCAACCTACGAGATCCCGAAGTAGAACAAAAGATGAAATTTTTTTACAAAAGGTAGGACTCATTTCGAGAGTATAATAATCATCGTTGCTCGCGTGATAAAGCTTTAGAGATCTCGATATCTCAGAGGAAATTTATGAAAACCATCTTTAGATTTCAAGCATTAAAAATGAAATTTGTGACGGGCTAGAAAAACAAGGGCGGCTCCAACATAGGCTCCAACTAGGGATCCCACCTCCCTGCGAGGTGGGAAGAACAGTATACCACGTGCCAATATTGGGTCAATGGAGTCAATAGCTCAATCAGGCGAAAAGGTTCCTGGGAATAAGGCATCGAAGGGGGAAAGAGATTTTGTTCTTTACCTAGAAAGCTTTTTCAAAATCAGATACTCTTTAGTTGTAGTCCCTTTCACTACTTTCCCTTTCCCGCTACTAATTTCATGTCTGCTTTAAGACAATCGAAACAGTTCTAGGAGACCCAACAGATCTTGTGGCTATCAGCTTGCATCAAAAGAATAAGATCATATGTTTTTAATTGGGAAGTCCCGTCCGAATTTGGGATGTGGATCAGGTTTTAAAAAGCATTGGTTACCAGAGTAGAGTGATATTCATGTATAACAGCCTTACAGATATCTCAGATATTGCTTCATTTCCAGCGAGCCTCTTCAGTACCCCAGTGAAGTTATCTATCCCCTTTAACTGAATTTCCTTTCACCACTTCGGAATAGATTTATGAATTTAAATGTTGAGACAAGGGAAATCATTTCTGAATTTCCTTTCATCATCTCTTGGACTAGGTGGGGGCAATCATTTCTGAATTTCCTTTCACCACCTATCTTGTAATTTACTTTTTAGAGCGCGAAGATGGGGGAAATCAGTTTGTATCAGGGTTGATATCTGTGTAATATTTTGCATTATAGGTCTGTCAACTTACTTTGATTACTCGGTACCAACCTTCCCTTGACCTTCACAACATCTTTGTTCTTAGGGAGAAAAAGGGAAATAACTTTTTAAGGTAATTCTATTTAAGCAAGCTTCAATTATTCGATGTCGTTGAAAAACCTAGGAAAGTTAGGATTACTCTAAACATTCCTTCACTTAGCAAGGGATCGAGTAGTTGTGAACACTCGCTTTATTTCCACAATCTTCTTTGAAGCTCACGAGGTTGAAACGAAAAACTTTTACCCTTTCGTATATGAAACGAAAAACTGGTGACTTTTTAAAGGGTAAACCCGAAGATAAAAAGGATGCCAGGTAGTGACTTACTGACTGAAAATACAGAGGTCGAATAATTCAAAACTGACTCTTGCAGACATTTTCGGGGATATTTTACTTTAACTGATTGTTTTTAGATTGGGTGAATCGTTTAGATTATCTTAATTTTTTCAAAGATTATTAAACCAAGAAACAGCTCTGTTATTTATTAGTTCAGTTGATGTTGCAGTTTGAATGGCGTTACCTCGGTTTTCTTTAACAGTCCTTTATAACATGTCTTTTGAGAAATCTTCATCTTCACCTTTTCATTTTACTTTCTTTGCACAATATGAAATTACTTTAGGTATCACCTGTTTATGCCGATTTATTTCTGACACCGACTTTAAGTTTACTCCTCCTGCTTGTTTCGTATGCAGCTGCAATCCTATAAAAGGTGAATACGAATCTTATCTTAAATGTGTCGAAAGTTCATGAACGGAAAAAAAAGAAAATAAAAAAACAATGTTTAAATGAAAATACATGTATGTACACAAAATATATATAATAAAATTTATTTATTTATATATATATATATATATATATATATATATATATATATATATATATTAATCTGGCGACTCTTACATCATGTAATGCTTCAGATACCGCTCGTTGATAGGGGCGTTGAGGACTTCTCCGTCTAAATTTTTTAGTAGGAAAGAATTTTTTCCTTCCAGAGCCGAGACCCTGAACGGTCCATACCAGAGGTGGTCAAATTTACCATGTTTTGTTTCTTCTTCCTTCCTTGCATCCCATCTTAACACTAAATCACCTAGGAGGAATTCTTTGTCCTTTTCTTTGCGGTCGAACAATGCCTTCATGTCATCTTGGTACTTCTGCATCTTTTCATCAACTTCGACTCTATGTTGTTGAACCTCAATCAGCTGATTAATTCTCTTGGTTACATGATTGGGTTCTTCATTTTGATCTTGCCATAACTTCATCACTGGTAGCGCTAGGTTTATAGGTAGAACAACATCTGTCCCATGGACCATTTGAAAAGGAGAAATGCCAATATACCTTTTAGTGCTTATGTGGTTTTCCCACAATGTGTATTTTAGCTGTACGTGCAAGGACCTTTTATTTTCATCCAATACTTTCTTAATTATATTTACCAGGCTCTTGTTAGAAGACTCGACCAATCCATTCCCCTGGGGGTAATATGCTATGGAATGGCCAAGAACGATGTTATACTTTTGACATAAGCTGATCATAGCCATAGATTTAAAGGCCTGGGCATTGTCAGTAACTATTTTTCGGGGACAACCGAATCTTGACAAAATATTGTCTTCTAAGAAATTGAATACCACCAAGTCGGTTGCCCTTTTGGTTGGAATGGCTTCCACCCACGTAGTAAAATAATATGTAGTTGTTAAGATCCACTTGTGTTGAGCACTGGAATGGGGATTAATCTCGCCTATGAAGTCCAGACCCCATTGTTGAAATGGGACTTCAGCTTTGACTGGAACTAGAGGCAGTGTCGGGAGCTTCTGTTTACCTGCGAATAGTTGACAAGGGTTGCAGGCATGCACTTTGGCATTGACGTCCAAAAAGAGTTTTGGCCAGTAGTACCCAGCCCTCAAGATCTTGTAAGCTATAGCTCTCCATGCATGATGCCCCTCACAGACTCCCTCATGAAATTTGTCTATAACCCGCTGAGTTTTCGATTCGACTAAACAGACTAACAGGAAACCGAGTGGATCTTTCAAATATAGCTGACTTCCGGGGATACAATATTTAACTGCATGGAGTTTTAAAGTTCTGGCTTTGGATGTTGATAGATCATTTGGGCATTTTAGAGTTAGCTGGTATGACACTATGTCACTGTACTAGCTCGATGATAAGAACTTATCTTCGATCTTGTTTGGACTTGTTTCCTCATTCAGCTCATTTAGGTTCGTGTCTTCGTCACCTTCCTGTAGGCAATTGATATCTAGGGCTCTGAAATTCGACTCAGCTAAGAGTTTGGCCAGGCCTTTCCCTTTTATCAATTTGGTCGGTTTGGCTTCCACATCAAATTATTGGATTTTAGTGAGCCATCGCCCTCTTTTTCCGTCATTGTCTAGCTGTACCAATATATCTTTCACAGAACTGGTAAGCACGTACGCGATTATCTTTGAATGTAGTACATAAGTTCTGAATGCCTTTAATGCTTTTACCATTACGTACGCATGTTTTTCTATTATGTCATACTTCAGTTCTGCGTCTCTAAGGCTCTTGCTAAAAAACGTGATTGATTGTTCGAATCCTTCTTCATTCTTTTGTAGGAGCACCACGACGATAGTATGTTCAGAGGCAAATGAGAAAATAAGAAAATCTTTCAGATAGTCTGGGCTCGCTAACACAGGTGCCTCGCTTATGACTTTTTTAATATGTGTGAACGATGCTCTGGCCTCGGTCATCCAATTTACTCAGTTGTCCTTCTTCAACATACCTGTGATCAATTTAACAATCTCAGCAAAATTTCGGATAAACCTTCGTAAAAAAATTATTCTTCCTAAGAAAGATTGAATCTCGTTTACATTTCTGGGAATATTTATAGTATATGTTGCTTCAATCCTCTTAGGATCAATCTTGATTCCATCCCTAGATACGATATGGCCCAAAAGATTACCTTCCCACATGGAAAAATGTGATTTCTTTGGGTTTAAAGATAGACCAAACCTGCGGCATTTTTCGAAAGTCCGTTTAAGATGGAACAAGTGTTCTTCATCGGTTTTAGAGAAAATCGTCAAATCGTCGAGGTAAATGACTACGAACTTGTTCCTTTCTCCTATGAAAGTGATGTCCATAGCACGCTGGAATGTGGCCTATGCATTCATCAAACCAAAAGGCATTTTTTCATACATGAATGTACCCTATGGTGTGGTGAAAGCAGTTTTTTCCCTGTCTTGTTCATTCATGGTGATTGGATTATAACCAGAGAACCCATCTATCATAGACATTCGGTTTTCTCCAACAACGTTTTCTAACACATGGTCCATTTTGAGCAACGGATAATTGTCCTTGAGAGACGACTTATTTAAGTTTCAGAAATCCACACACAGTCTGATTTCCCCACTCTTTTTCCTGACCGGGACCAGGTTTGCTACCCAGTCTGAGTATCTCAGAGGTACGATTATTTTCGCGTCTAAAAGTTTCTTAACTTCTTTTTCGATCACAGGTAACAAAATGGGGTTAATCTGATTAAGCTTTTGCCTAAACGGTTTGACCCCAGGCTTCAAAGGTATCTTGTGATCAATTACGGAAGTATCATATGTTCTTAAATCATCATAAGACCAGGTGAAAACATCCTTATACTGTATGAGTAGGTCTTTATACTTACTTTTCATTTCGGGAGGAAGGAACTTAGATATCTTTACTATCCTGGATTCTTTTTCAGTTCCTAAATCACAGTCCTCCACTTCTTCTGGTTGAGGTTTTAAAGTGGATTTTACAGGTACATCGTTCTGATCAAAAAGTATTTCTAAAGGAATCAATCCTTTCGGAATTTGGTTGTTTTTAAGGACCAGCATACGATGATCTGCATTTTTTTCTCGGAAGGCTTCAGGATCTTCCCCTTCTTGCATGATCCATATCGGGTCATTTTGATTTTCTTGGTCTGCATGAGTTTCGGAGAATTCACCCACTGCTGCAAGAAATTTCTTAGTTTGTTCGTCATCCCCAAAGACCTGCTAGTGTCGGATATTGTCTGGTATAGAGGGTTTGTACCTAATTTCAATGTGATACTTCAATTTGAAAGTCATGGGGGGAGAGAAGGTTGAGGCTGCTTTTGCCAATGGATCAGCATGTAAATTCTCTGCATGAGGGATAAAGTGGACATTTACGGATGAGAAAAAGTTTTCCATGAGATCCCAAGAACAATTTATATATGTTCTTAATCTGGGATTCTTGGCTAGGTACTGTCGGTTTATTTGTTTGACTATTAACTCTGCATCACCATATACCTCTAAGTTATTTATATTTAGCTTCTTGGCAGCCTCTAATCCTAAGACCAACGCTTCATATTCGCATATGTTGTTAGTGTAATCTATATCCCACTGTAGTGGGTAGGAAAAAGGAACAACGAAATTACCTCCGGGAGCCACTAAAAGCACTCCTGCACCCGCCCCTTCAGAAGATGAAGCACCGTCAAAATACATTTTCCAGAAACCGGTGTTACACAGATCCTCTGTCATGTAACTTGAATCCTCTCTCTCTATATCGTTTTCCTCCGGACAACCATATAAACCATTATAAAAAGACAAGATACAATTTCCCAGATCTTGGTCCACAATGTAAATAGGGAAATTGTTTTGGTTTTGAGGGTCACTCACTGTATATGCTAATCTAGTTTCTCTGTACAACCGAGTGAACTGACCACCGAACACAGGAATTGTGGAAAACGTCATGTCCAATTGAAGAGAACCCCCCAACTTGGCTACCCATGACCTAGATAACAGCAAGCCATACTTAGGGGGAATATCTGCGATAACCACATCCATCAGGATACTCTTAACCGGGACCTGCGCCAGGGTAACTACCAGATCTTTTATCATCCCCATACACTTAACCCTTATTGAGTTAAAAGAGTACATATCTCCATAAGGTCTAGTGATCTGGAGACCCAACTTGTCCATAATAATCTTAGGCATAACGTTATGGGAGGCTCCAGAGTCTAACATGCAATTATGTAGCAATTGATCATACACATTCAGAGTGATATAAAAGGGAGAAATGGTGTCTTTGGCCCCTTCAAAATGGGGACCAAAGGTGATTTTAGGTTCTTCATATTCGAGGTTTAAAACATCAGACTGGCTTTCTAGCTCAGAGACACCCATCGCTTTGGTAATATGTTTCCGATAAATGGGGTTTTTTGCTAATTCTACCAAAGGGATTGGTATCTTAATTTTATTTATCTCATTTTCAAAACTGAAAGCTCCGCTCACCTTGTATGTTTATTTAGATGAGACTTCTAAATCCTTCCTTTCTGACTTATTCATCTGGACCACTTTATCACTCATGGTCCTGGTTGAAGACATAATTTTATTTGTTGTTTCAGTTCCTTGTGCTTGGGTTTCAACTTTTTCCACTTCGAACTCTTGTTTGCTTACTACTTTAGTTTTGTTGTTGGGTAATAAGGTCTCTTCCAAAGGAGGCTCATAAGCTTGACCTCTTTGGAGGATTTTCTTGGGTTGAGTAGTTGAGGTGGGCTTACTCTTAGATCTTAAGTTGTACTTTGATTGAATCTTAGCCATTATCATCTCAGTTTCTGGTTGAGATTTACAGAGATCAGTGTGATCACCTTCTTCACCCTTATTCGACGGTCGTGGCATGTTTAGATATTTTTCATAGTATTCTCGAGTCAGATATCGTTGAGTGCAGTCATCACTGAATTTTGTGACATCATTATCCGAATCTCCGAAGTCTTGAAAATCGTTCGCTCCTATAAAATTTTCATTCTTTAAAGGAGCTTGTATTTTTTTATCTTCATTTTTTATTTTTCTTTGTTGGTTCGGGGGGTTGGGGTTCCTCTTGAAATCCTTTTTGGGGAAAGAATCATCTTTGACCTATTCGAGCTCCATTCTGGATATTTTATTTGATAATTCTTTAATTACTCTGGCCATATCGTCTACCCTATCCTCTGCGGATCTATTGGACCCTGACGGGCCTGCTTGTTCTCTAAAGCATTTGGTATCTCGGTTTCTCATTTCTAATTTAGCTTTAAGCTTACCCGAAGCCATCATATTAGACTCTATTTCTATTGCATTGTCCTACATTCGTTTTAGGGTGGCTACCCTTCTTTCTTCCAAAAGGAGTGCAAAATCCGGTTCGAAAGCTCCGACAAAAGTTACTTTGGCCGCGGGTTGGGACGATTTAACCTTGGCTAGGATCTTATTATACAGTTTGTTGAATCTTTGAATAAATTCCATGACTGTTTCTGAGTTCTTTTTCCTTAAAGACCCAAATTTGGTTAAATAATATAGATGGTCTTTTCTCTCGCCCCATTATCTGAGGAAAGCATCTTCCAAAGCATCATAAGACAAGATAGATGTTGCAGGTAAGCTCCGAAACCAAGTTCATACCTGGCCTTCGAAGGTTTGGAAAAGAAGTCTCGAATAGACGTCCTCATGTTCAATACCTAGGATATTAGTGAATTGATCGAAGAAATTAATATGTTCGACCGTGGTCAAATTTCCTTCCCCGGTGAATTTTGGTAATTTTTTTATGTAATTTTCGGGAAGGTCATGTAGAGAGATGGGAAATACTAAGGGAGCATATCTAACTACAACTTTCGCAAACACTCTGGGAGGGGGAGCAGGCCCTTGGCCTCCAGCTCCTCCTAGAGGGTCTCCTTCTCCTCCTCCTCCGATAAACCCTCCACCTCCTCCTATAAACCCTCCACCTCCTCCTCCAGCGGTTGCCATCGTTATTTGTGGAAATTTATAAAGGGGGTTCTGGAAAATTAAAAGTGACTCTTTATTTTCTTCGCGAAGCGGAAAATCCGATGAGGAAAGATAAGGAACGCAAGGACTGGGTTCCTCGGATTTGCAAGAGACAAAATCAGGAGAACCGACGGGTGTGGAAAATGAGTGTGTAACACACTCTTTAGAATTTGGTGAGGTCGGGAAATTTAACTGAGGGAAAGATGGTATGTCCACTGCCGACAAACTTTCAAGAGGGCCCTTTCCTTTGTGTACTAAGGGGGTTTTCGGATGAATCTCACTCCTAACTTCGGACCAGTTTGGCGTTGAAACTTTAGTATCAAAGAGAGGACTGAGTGAACTTGAGGGTTCAGAAGAACTCTTAGTCTTCAGTGGTGGGGTTTTAAGTTTGTAAACTGCAGTGGTTGGCTTAAGAGAGCCTCTCGCCTTTAGAGTCTTTTCGGGATCGGTAATGGGAGGAATCTACTTACCATCCGGGTTTTGTCTGGTATTCCTTCGATCGGATGCCAGTTTATTATTTGTGGAGTCACCAAGTGAAAGATTAGGAAGCCTTAAAAGGTGTGTACTATTTGTTCACTATCAAAGGGTAACACTTTCAACGAAAAACAAATGTCATTTTCTCAAGGAAAAATATTTCGTAACTTCAGTCCCCGACAACGGTGCCAGAAATATGTTGTTCCAGAGTCTGTACTTAAGGCTTAGAAGTACAGTGTCTAGGCATCCGAAAGTGGGCAAAAGGTGGAGAAGAGAGAAATGTCAACCTTCAGAAAAGGAAACTAGGGAAGATTTCTACGTTGGCGTTGTCTAGCTTCCAACTGTTCCTGTATAGTTATATCTTGTTCAATGGCTTCCCATGAATGTTCAAGTTCGACCCAGTTAGTAGATGTTTTAAGAATAGTGTCAAAAAGGTTTAAAGCAATGTGTGTTTGATTTGATAATCCGAGTTCGATATTAGGCTTTGTTGGTACAGGGACAGTCATGGAGGAACAGTAAAAATAAGAGCAACTTCAGATAGAAATTAAGTGATGTCTCAATTTGGTCGTATAAAAGAGAATTTACGGTTCGGAAATAAAACGGGATGAAAATCAAAGGCTCTTTCTCGTAACTGAGTTATATTTTAATAAAAGGTATGAGGTGGGAGAAAAACATTTAATTGTCTATGGTGTAAGGCTCCTATCAAGGGAGAATATCATGTATAAACAGAAGAGGAAAATTGTAGGGAAATAACCGATGTTGCAGAGAATATGTGTAGAATTCTAAAAGTGTAGACTGGTCTTACACCCGCTGATAGCTGGTACAGAGGAAAAACAGTAAACAATTACAGAAAACCAAAATTCATTCGCTATAGTAGTGGTCGTACTAAATTATAGTGAAGCACATCATTTAGGAATATGAAATGAACCGAAATATGAGATACAAGAAAACAAACTTGTAACATAGTCTTGACAGAATTGAGAATCTTCAGATTTTCTTTGTATTAACTCTCAAATGTAAAAAACTCTGTTACAATCGACACAAAAAGGTCCAGCCATTTTCTTTTCTTTCTATGGTGTATTTATACAATTTTACAAATAAGATAGAATCTCAATAATCACAATATTTCGGTTATGATAGGGAGGATAGCAATCTCTCCATCTCTTCTTCTCTGTCTTCACTTGGTGCCAGAAGTTTGTCCTCGCGCATGCTCGGTGCAGGCGACACATCTTTCAACCAGCTGATATATCAACCACGATGGTTCTGCTTGACAGCTGGCTTCAAAGAAGTAACATTCTCAGGCTAACTGCAGCAGCATGTCTTCCATCTATCCGTCCATGATGTCGATGATGCATAATTGCACGTTGGGTCTAATCATGCATTTGCCTATTTGGACTATGTCCACCATAGTCACCTGGGAAATATCGATCGAATCTCTCTCCTCTTTTTCCTTCAGATCAAGCGAGATTTTTTCCACATTCATTTGCATCAACGTCTCAACATTACCTCCACTATCAATGCCTAACAGATCGTCATCTATAGAACTAAAGGCCTCTTCTAAGGAATTGGTTATCTTTTTGTCTTGTTGCTTGCCTTCGGCGATGTTATGCTCCCATTCCTTTAATAGAATGTTTCCTCTGGTTTTCTCTGAAATGGTGAACCTGGGAGTACTTTCGAAACCCTATTGTTTGTGGCTAACATAGCCTCTTAGAAGGTGACCTGAGCTGCTCTGGCTTCCCTTTCTCTGGCAGATAAGTTCTCCGAAACCTGGTTGACTAGCAAACAGCTGTCCCGGGTCACTTCTACCTTGGCAAGCAAATTTCGTTGTGCCGCAGAGACTCTGCTCCGAATCTCGATCGCCTGGGATTTGAACATCCCGATGTTTATCATTCTGTTCTTGGCAATCTCCACCCTAGATTGTAGTTGTTCGATCAAATCCCTTTGCTAGCTCGCTTGCATCTGACCATCCCAGACCACCAGTTGTGCTTGCTCGAGCTTAGTTTTGAGTAGCTCTATCTCATTTTTATCGGTGAACCTAGCCTACTCTATTCCTACGCTCGCCTAGTCTTTAGCAGTTTCTGTTGTTGTGGCCAGTCTGGCTTCAAGGGTCCTAATGAGGTGATTTTTTCTTTTAAGTTGGTTTTTTAAGAGCCCGACTGAAAACTGATTCACCGAGGGATATGCTCCTAGTGTCCCTGCTATTTTAGTAGTGAATTTCTCATTCTTATTGTCCTTTCCATCAGTTATAACTTTATATTTCTTGGTAGTTGACTCTCCTTCCTGATAGAATTCCCTTTTTACTACTTCCTTTCTCTTCTTATCGAAGAAAAACTCATTCGGAGGGAGTTCTTATACCTTTATGGGCCTCAACTCTTCATTGAATATCCATCTTGCATCGATATTTCCCTGCGTAGACTGCAAGGGGGTAACTGAGGTGATAGGTTCTCCAATCTGCTTCACTGATTTTCCCGGAGTAGCAACTGGACTCTGCTTCTTTGGTGGGTCAGGAGTCTTTATATCTTCTTCTTGAGTCTTAGTTTGCTCCCCCTCGTCCTGGTGTTTTCCTTGATCAGGAGTCGCATCCTTAGAACCTTCGGCATCTTTCTGTTTCGCTTCCGACGTACTCAGACCCTCACCTCGCAACACTGTGGGGAGACAACTACGTCGATGTTCCTGGAACTTCAAAACATCGGCTCTTTCCTCGGGTTCCAAGGTTTGTATCCGAGCCAGAATCTCAACATAGGACCTTGCACCTAGAAAACTTTCATCCGAGGGTGAATTCTTGTGCTCAAATATCTTGAACCTGCAACTGGCCAAATGATTTCTCACGACCCTTTGTGGATCGTGCTTCTTATATTCAATGGTGACCAAATTCAGGTCTTCTAGGGCTTCCGCCTTAGCTTTGGCATGCCCAAAATCTAATAAAGAATAAGAATTCAAATGAATAGGAAAAGATGGCCATACCTTCGTCGAGTACCCTTTAAGTTCTTTTCTTACACCACCAATTACTGTTTTCCTAGCGACCTCATGACAAGCCAACTTGTCGAGAATGAACAATGGCAACGCATGCGAGGGGACCGAAGCCCCAAAAACTCAGAGGTATGAAAATTCTGCTTCTACATACCAGTCTGCTATGCTGCTCAGATTCGTTACTATGTTGTCCAAGATCTGGGTGGTGGGTGGCCAAAAATCGTGACATGCAGGGGCACCATAACCTAGTTAAAGATTTCATACACAAAATTTTCCACTTTGTTTTCCCATAACTTTGCATGATAAACATGTATGGGCTCATCTTCTGCTAGAGTCCAACTCCAACTCATTAAGGGAAACGGTGTCAAAAAACAAACGACGTCCATAATATATGCAGACATGAAGAATGAAGACGCCTTTCCATTCTCTTTCTGTGTCTGATACTCTGTGACCCGGCTAGTCAAGCTATCAGACAGCATTTTTGCCCAGTTTAAAGAACTGCCTTCGGCGACCCGAAACATTAGAGGCACCCATGGAAGATAAAAATGTGAGGTGTCCTCTTTCCCGTATAGCCTACATGTCATCATGGCTACATATTTCTACTGAGGTTCTAAAGAAGCGATTGAATATACGCCGTGGGCATCATCTCTGAACTTCGCGGTGTTCTAAACCCAATCCTTTATTAAACTGGACATGGTTTTATCATACTGTACGCATTCCTTCTCCTTGAACTCATCCAAGAATTCAGTTCCATATGTGTAGTTGGACGTCGAGGGCAGCTTATACATGGCTTGCAGATGTTCCCGCCTGAAAGTCCCGATGGTGACTTTCTGCTCGTTCATGATGGTTCTGGTCGGTATGTCCACATGGTCCAACGCCCATTGGACCATGTCATAATATGGAAGCAGTCATGGCCTGGATGCTACTCTGTGCATTCCGAATTGAATGACTATTTTGTACTTGGTGGTTATATCATCTTTTTCATTGTCGCTGGAGTCATCGGAATAGTCCACCAACTCTGCCTGTAAAACATTCGAAACGAATGACCAATTAGGGACTGAATCGATACTTCGAGGTGAAGTATCAGAGACATTGTCTGAGCCTTGTTCCAAAACCTCAACATTTTCCTTTGATGCTTTTCACGGAGCCATGGCTGGAGATTTCATTTTGGTTCTTCTGCGATAGAAATGCGTATACATACAGAAGTCAGTGGCTCAGAGATAATGCGCTTTGCGTAATATGAAATGTGTTTTTTATAATGAACCACAGCTCTTATATATATTTGAAAACTCGGTACCTTTCAGAACAAGTCTGTCAAATCATTTTAGAAATAAATTTTGGCATAAAAATTTGATCTTATATTGATTGATTTACCCCATTTCCTCATTAATGTCATAAATGTTTGCGGTTTTAAAAGTCAGTTGGCGTATAGAAAAAATAATTCTACCTCGTGAATCATGCAAGCATCGAAACGTGGTATATGTCTTAATTTAGCTTAATTAATCTGGTTTTACCAATGTTGATCAATATTTTGGTACTCGTTATATCAGGGATTTTATTTTAACACTTTGAATCTCTAACACACGAGACTGCGAAGATCAATTTTTATTAATAAAAGGTAATCGTGATTTGGGGCTCGATAAATTTTATAATTATTATATTCGCCATATCGCGACTTAGAGCTTCGAATATAAGCTTATGGGATATTTACATGCCGAGTTGCGAAACCGCGAGATTGCGATAACATGACTTAATTAAAAAGGGAAGATAATCTTGGATTGAGTTATTAGTTAATTATGTTATAACTGCATCGTAATTTCGCGAGTCGTGGTTTAGATGGTGTAACTTTCGAAAAGGACAACGTCGAGTGGAGAAATGCCGAGAGAATATTTTACCATGGTTTAGATTTTACCTTTAACCTTGACATGGGTTACTTAAATAAGGACCTCGTGTTCTCGGTTATCGGGGCTATGATAATAAATTTTGGGGTTTGGCGAACGTCGAGGCGTGAAACCCCGATGATGTTTAATCATGGGTTAGGGAAAACTTTACCCTCGTTACTGTCTTGAGTGAAAAATTAAAATGACTTCGTTGTTTCGTGGCTCGGGACGTGTGAACTACATGACTTATAATATCCTACCTACGAGATCCCAAAGTAGAACAAAAGAGGAAACATTTTTACGAAAGGTAGGACTCGTTTCGAGAGTATAATAATCATCACTGCTCACGTGATAAATCTTTAGAGATCTCGATATCTCAGAGGGAAAATATGAAAACCATCTTTAGATTTAAATCATTAAAAATGAAATTTGTGACGGGCTAGAAAAACAAGGGCGGCTCCAACATAGGCTCCAACTAGGGATCCCGACTCCCTGGGAGGTGGGAAGAATAGTAGACCACGTGCCAATATCTGTGTAATATTTTGCATTATAGGTCTATCAACTTACTTTGATTACTCGGTACCAACCTTCCCTTGACCTTCACAACATATTCGTTCTTAGGGAGAAAAAGGGAAATAACTTTTTAAGGGCATTCTATTTGAGCAAGCTTCAATTCTCCAATGTCGTTGAAAAACCTAGGAATGTTAGGATCAGTCTAAACGTTCCTTTGCTTAGCAAGGGATCGAGTAGTTGTGAAGACTCGCTTTCTTTCCACAATCTTCTTTGAAGCTCACGAGGTTGAAACGAAAAACTTTTACCCCTTCGTATATGAAACGGAAAAGTGGCGACTTTTTAAAGGATAAACCCGAAGATAAAAAGGATGCCAGGTAGTGACTTACTGACTGAAAATACAGAGGTTGAATAATTCAAAACTGACTCTTGTAGATATTTTCGGGGATATTTTACTTTGACTGATTGTTTTTAGATTGGGTGAATCATTTAGATTATCTTAATTTTTTAAAAGATTATTAAACCAAGAAACAACTATGTTATTTATCAGTTCAGTTGGTGTTGCAGTTTGAATGGCGTTACCTCGGTTTTCTTTAACAGTCCTTTATAACATGTCTTTTGAGAAATCTTCATCTTTACCTTTTCATTTTACTTTCTTTGCGCAATATGAAATTACTTTAGGTATCACCTGCTTATGCCGATTTATTTCTGACACCAACTTTCAGTTTACTCCTCCTTCTTGTTTCGTATGCAGCTGGAATCCTGTAAAAGGTGAATACGAATCTTATCTGAAATGTGTCGAAAGTTCATGAACGAAAAAAAAAAAAAAATCAAAAAGCAATGTTTAAATGAAAATACATGTATGTA